>PRKT01000277.1:519876-536180 GCA_003671525.1 Saccostrea glomerata
AAACAAAAGAGCCCCCCCCCCCCATCCCAAGACCAGAACCCTCAACCCTAGGGCCATAAAATTAACAATTTTGGAAGAAGCAATTTTGCTTTTCCTATCTATGTGCTTAGTTAGTTTATTTAATACCCAGGGCCAGTGAAGAAGATTTTTAAAGAATTAATGCATTTTCACTATATAATTTATAGAGCCCCACCCTGGGGCCATAAAATTCACAATTCTGGAAAAGGCATTCTTTCACATCATAACTATGTGCTTAGTTAGTTTATTTAATACCCTTAGTTCATTTAATACCCAGGAACAGAGGAGAAGATTTTCAAAAAAAAATTAAAGCATTTTCACTGTATAATCAATAGAGCTCCGCCGTAACACCAGAACCACTGACGCTGGGGCTATAAAATTCACAATTTTGGAAGAGGCATTCTTGCTCATCATAACTATGTGGTAAGTTAGTTTATCTAATATGAAGGAGCAGGAAAGAAGATTTTCAAAGAATTAATGTATTTTCACTATATAATCAATAGAGCCCCGCCCTAACACTAGAACCCCTGACCCTGGGGCCATAAAATTCACAAATCTGAAAGAAGCATTCTTGCTTATCATAACTATGTATTAATACCCAGGAGCAGAGAAGATTTTCAAAGAACTAATGCACTTTTACTATATGATCTATATAGCCCCACCCTAACACCATGTAGAGGACTCAATGCTAATTATCACCATGCCAACATTTAGACAGCTGGAAGTCCAGAAGTAAAGAAGAATAATTTTAAGATTGAATTAATTTTTGTGGTTTTAGCTCCACTCCTTAGGCCCCCCGGGGGGCAGGGGCCATGAATTTCACAATTTTTGTTCCTCTTCACCCATAGATGCTGTATACTACATTTGGTTGAAATTAATCAGCAGTTCCAGAGAAGAAGCTGAAAATGTTCAAAAGTTTACGACCGATTGACGACGAACGACGCACGAAAACAGATAGCAATAGGTCACAAAAGATGACCTAAAAATCTGCTCGCTAGATCTGTAGATTTTCACGTATTTGCTTTCCTCGGTGTACTTTAACAACCCCGGCTAAGGGCTCCAACCACCCATAAGTAACATGCAAGGAAGATTCCAGCGAACTTTAGCTATACCACTTTTGGACCATCTTCAGAATTAACTTTTTTTAAAAGAATGCATAAAATATATTTAATCAACAAAGTGAAAGGTTTAAAATGTTCCCAATAGTATGCAGATGGAGGGGGCTAACTTTTTCTAAGAATAATATTTTGCTGTAATTTTAATTCATATTTTGATTTGAAAATTCCTTCTACATTTTTTGTTACCAGGAAATACGCAGATTCAAGCATTTGAAAGTAATATACCAAACAGAAAAGTTACAGGAACCCCCCTCCCTCAAAAAGGATTTTAAGAGTGTAGTGCATAGGTTTTGCTTTTGTTTGTTTGTTTTGTTTGTCAACTGGTTTTGGAGGTCCTCCTTCTTATAAATGTAGCTACGGACTTTTAGTAGCCGAGGTGTGATTCTATGCCTGAGTGCTGGGGCACCAATGTGGAACCCCCTTTCAAAAATAGACTACACCAAGATACATAATTCTGTATATCGGTTTTTAATTTCCATGAATGGTGTTGCCGTGGTTAATAAAAATAGAAATTTCTGTGAGATTCTTTCAAAATGCTACTCCTCCTACAGTTTTGGTCTGATTTCAATATAACTTGGCACACAAGTAGACTACACTAAGAACATAAAGAGATTTTATCAAGGATCATTAATCTATTAATTGCTGTTGTAAAGTTTCAATTCCCAAAAGCTTAAGTACTTTTCTCTTCCTTTGCTATAAGTACGAACCAGTAGAGCTTCAGTCTCGAGAGAGACTTCTGGTTTTTTTTACACTTTCACTAAAGTGTCTTGAAAATTTGTCAGTATTGCTGCAACAAACCAGTGTGCATTGATACATTTAAACATACTTACAGGAATTTTTCTCTTTAGTAACTTAAAACATTTAATTTGATTTATTGCTCGTTCAATATGTATCTTATGAGATGCAATTTGTCTTGTAAGATTTACTTCACCTGCACTAAGTGACTTTGCACTTGATGCTAAAGGGGGATATTTAACCTTAGGTCTAGTAGAGCCAACTCCTTTTCAGTAAGGAAACCTTTGTCTGCCATTAAGGCATCATTAGACAAGATAAATTCTTTTTCTTTCAAGTGCCTTAAAAAGTCATGAAAACCACACTGTTCCATAATATCATTATCAGAAATACTTCCAGAGTACAAATCTGACACAAATAAAACTGAACCCGTAGGGTCACATACAACAAGACCTTTCAATGTATTAGAGGATTTGTAGTCTGAGTAACACTGACTTTGTTGTTTCAGAGATGATGGCTTCTCTGTCTTCAATTCAGTACAATCTGAAATGGCTAAACAAGTTGGAAATTCTATTTTAAATGATTCTGGCATATTATCTACAATGACATTTCGATGAGGCCAGTAGCTTAGTGAGGCTAATCTTAAATACATATACTTGGCCACTCTATTTACAACTGTTGACACTGTCTGAACCTTTACATTAAATCTAAATGCCAGATCTTTAACATGTAAACCATTTCTAAGTCGACATAAATACATGAACAGCTGTTGTGACAAAGGAAATCTGTCCATTTGAGCTTCTTTCCTTTTCTCTTCATAGACGATTGGGTTTGTGTCCTTACATGGAAAAAGATATGCAAATAGCATTAAAAATCTTGAAAATGTTAACCAAGCATAAAATTCAAATAAGTTCTTAATTTTTGACTTTGATACATCATCAGGAGTAAAAGGGGTACCTCTTTCTGTTTGACAGGAACCATCAGCAACCTCTGCTGCAACTTCCTTTACTTTCGAATTGATTTCCTTTCTTAGTCTTTCATTTTCTTCCTCAAGTTGCCTTATTCTTGATGCAAGGGAAAACATTTCCATGGATGAGAACACTGAAATACTGTAAACGTATTACATTTGGCTGTGTATTCTTTTTAGCGCCTTTCGCGGAAAGCAGCCTCCGCTAAATCAAGTACATCGCTAAATGCTTTGTGTATTAAGGTGTATGTAACGCACATTCAAAAAGCGCTAAATCAAATCTACGCCAACTTGTTGAAAATTTAATTTCCGCCAAATATCGTACAGGCCAAATATAATACGTTTACAGTATGAAATAAAACATATGATGGTTCAGGAAAAAACAAATTGAAAGATATTATAACAAAATTATCATTTATCTAAAAAATGAATTTAATAAATTGGGTTGGGGCAGTTTATGCTTTATAAACCATAAACTGCGTTAACTGTTCTAACCCCCATTATACCGTATAAAATGAGGTGTTACAGTAGCTATTAAATTCATTCCTAATGTAATTTTCATTCATTTAGTTTGAGGAAAAAGATTAATGACTTTAAAAAAATTTATCTAATCAAATGGCGTACACAATCAGAATTAAATTATTTTAAAATAATACATTTTTTTTTCTAGTTGAAAAACTACAAGACCATTCTGTCCATTGAAAATGGAACTTGTTAAAATACTGTTTTCCCATTGGACAGTGAGGTTCAATTTGAAATAAACACAAAATTTAGAGAACTTAATCAACACAACACAAGAGGAAGCTATAAGGATTGAAAGGTCAACTGTCGATCAGTCAAAGAATGAGTTTTGGTTTGCAGAAAGAAAGAAGCGTGTGCCTACATCCCAATTCCATAAAATATGCAAGAGGAAAAAAAGATATAACGGACAGTTTTGTTTGCAATATATTTAATCAGAAATCTTTCAGTTCAGAAGCTACTTCTTATGGGAAATGTCATGAAAATGTTGCAAAACAAAAATTAATGGAGAAGCAACAAAATATTCACATTCACGACTGTGGTTTAGTTATAAATCCTTTGTTTTCATTAAAATTTGTTCGGATGATCAAACTGGACTTTTAGAGATAAAATGTCCATTTTCTGCGAGAAACCTTCTCATTTCAGAAGCTGTACAATTGCCAAATTTTTGCCTACAGGCATCTGGTGACTCTTACCAATTGAAAAAAAAATCATGATTTTTTTTCCAAATCCAGGGCCAATTAATGGTGACAGGTACATCTTTCTGTATATTTGTTGTCTATACTAAGAAAGATTTATTCATTGAAAAAATACCAAGAGATCCTAGTTTCATGAAAGAGATGTTTGACAAACTTGCTAACTTCTTCCTTGAGCATTATTTGAGTAAATTAGATTGTGCATCAGCTTGATAGTTCATCTCAATGTTGAATAAAAATTCATTGATTCTGATCTATGTCTCAATTATAAAAATGATTTGAATCATTAAATTATCTTGATCAAAAATATTCCTTGTATTCACTATAGATACCGGTAGTTAAGATCAAGCCTTTCAAGCAAAAGAGACCGTGCAGGTCTTATATATTTCTGCACTTAATTAAACAAGATCTGACATTCTTGGAAAAGGACTTACATTCTTCTTCTGTTTGACAGGCAACATCATAATGTAAGACAGAATTTCTGTGTGGAGGAGATTCTAAACTTTCATTGCTGAAAATATTTAAAATTGTTCTGAAATCCATTTTATTACGTAGGAAGTATCATGCACTCTTGAATACATTCATTTACTTGAAATATCATTTTTATTTTATTTCTGTGGGTTATTAGAAAGCACATATCTTTGTTTAAACATCATTGTTTAAACATATCTGTATGAATGTATTATCTTCATTAAATTAAGTTTGAATTTAATGGACTTTGCTCGGTCAAAACTGGTAGAAAAGTCTGTCAACTCATTGGTCTGATGAGACATGTATACTATTTTCCGTCTTTTAAGTGTGCACATCTGCACATGTCATTGTACGTATTTGATTTGTAACATGTACATTATCATTTCTATGATATTTACCTTTGAACATATAATTATACGTATGTTTCGTAATTTTGTCTACGTTAAGCTGATCGTGTACACAGGGAAATCCATCGCAGGCATTTTTGTAAATCAGATTTAGGCTTGGGAAATGGAATGAATTTTGCTCTCATCAGCTTATCTGGGTACCTGCTATCGGATTTACATGTCCCAAACGAACAGTGCTTCACCATGGCAAAGTAGCATATAATCAACTTTTAAAAAACAACGGATTATAAACAACTTTTCTGTAGCATCTCCGTAAACACAGCGCCATTTTGTCCGACCTCAGCGCAGATGCAAATGACGCGATAATGCAGCGATCTGATTGGTCAAAATACAGCCACCCACATAAGAAATGGATCGGTGTATTTCATCAAACTTTGCAGATATTTAGGAAACAATGTTAAAATGTGCATATAAACTGGAAATTCCGATTCTTTTTTTTCCGGGATTTTCAGCTGAGTTTTTGGGGAGCGTGAGGTATGTGAGGTTGCTCACTTTTTCTTTCATTTCTTATACTTTGCTTACCTTTGAACGGTACGAAACAGTCCTAAAAATAGTTTTGTTATGTCGGTTATAAGGAGTTCCATTTCGACGTCGGTAACCACAGACAGGCTTTTGTTAGCGTTGACAGGTAAGTAATTATCAGGAGTTTAAGTTAAATATATGATTTATTATTAAATACCATTTCTAAAGCTGAAGAGAGTATAAAATAAAAGAAAAA
Organism: Saccostrea glomerata; assembly: GCA_003671525.1. Taxonomy (NCBI): domain Eukaryota; kingdom Metazoa; phylum Mollusca; class Bivalvia; order Ostreida; family Ostreidae; genus Saccostrea; species Saccostrea glomerata. The sequence continues at coordinate 525,522 of PRKT01000277.1, forward strand.
ATACCCGAAGTGAGCGACAAAAAATCGTCGGCGTTAATCGAAGGTTTTTACAACGCTTGGATATGTAGTTCATTGCTTTATCTGTCCGAATTTTCTTAAGATGTCATAATTCTTTGAAAGAGACTGCACTTGTTCATCATCGGAAAAATATGGACACACTCTAATGTTGACCTTTTAAGAAGTGCCGACTGAGAGTAGAAAATTTAGTTTCCATATCCTTGTCTCCTAAACAATCAGTGGTTGTTGCAAGGATTGATTGCATATTGTTTAACGTCCCTCTCGAGAATTTTTCACTCATATGGAGACGTATGCCCGTGAAGGGCTTCAAATTTTGACCTTTACTCGGCACTCAGGGCCATTGAGCAGTTAGGAATCTTTATCCAACGCCTGCCGCTGACACGGGGCCTCGGTATTTAAGGTCTCGTCCGAAGGACCCGCAACTTTCACTTCAAAGTGCTGAGCGCATGGCGAAGGAACAGTTGCTACCCATTTTTATCGACTTAGGTCAATCGCGGCCGAGATACGAACTCACGACCTCCCGATCACGGAGTGTTGCAAGGAAGGTCACTACCAGACACATCGGGAATCTGCCTTATCAGACTGTACTGTCTGGCACAGCCATCTTCTTCTGCAGTCCTGCAAACCGCTCGAATTAAAAAATATATGTGTCATAATGGGTTAAACAACAAATCATGACCAATGTTACTACTTGACAAAAAGGGGATGGAAGGGTGATTATTATTTATATTGTTATTGTACATGTATAATGATGTTACATGTTTCAAAAATGTTTTACATGAAAGTTTACATGTCTGATGACAACCAGTATTATTGTACTTATATTGTGCAGTTATTTTTTTTTCAGATTTTCAAGATGACAAAGATTTGTTCGGCTGGGAAAAGAGGAATAGTTTGGGAGTGTTGTTTGGGTAACTTTAAAGGAGAGCACCACTATGTGTTGAGACACATGTTTTCCAAGCGTCTTACCTTCGACGAATGACCCTGCAGGTTCCCAGTCTGTGGATAAAGTCACTTCGACAACAACAATTCTAAGAATCATCCCCAATGGTATTCTTTACATGCAGCTTTGAAGGGATCTTCTGTTCCCCTCCCTACATCAGCTGACGTCAGGGAGGAGAGCAGGGTAGTCTTCACCGTGATTCGACAGTTGACGTTAGAGGATTTTGTCGCCCACTGGGAGAGGAAGCGTCAAGTTCACACCACGACACAGGTTGTACCATTCTTCCCTCCACTTTCCCTCCCAGTGGAGTTTCACCAGATAAGCCAGTCAGGGCTGTTCCGGTTTTGACTCCACCTATTCCTACTTGTGAGCCTAATGTGCCTGCCACTCCTGCTGATGTAAGTGCTTGTCTTAATATGCCTGCCACCTCTTAATTATAGTGTACCTGTTGTTAAGCCTGTTGTGCTCAGCAAGAAATATGTTGACATTCTGTCAGATTCCTTCTCTTCGAGAACACCAGTGATTTTGATGCAGAGTGACCTTCTTGTACCTGTGACGTAGGGATGAACACCTCCCCCTACAAAGATGAGTTATCCAGACTGAAGATCATCTCGAGACAGGAGCGAGCCCTCAGGAATAATACCTCCGTCATCATTGACATGCAGCGGCTTATCAGGGAGAAGTTGAATGACCCTGCCTCCTGAAGCATCCACCATGGTCCTGGAGAAGGAGAGAGGCCTTAGACTGTGCGCCGGCTGTAAAGTCGGTAGTGTATCAGCCAGCTGGTCAAGGACCGAGACCAAGGAGTCCTTCCCGTGCCAGCTATCATTTCTCTCGTTTGGAACATCTCTTCACCCCTGACAGGAAAAAGTCTAGATTTTAAATAGGTACAAGAAACATATTGACGCAAGCGTCAAAAATCGGCCGCAAACCATTTAATTAATTCTTTCAGAAAACAATTAGAAACTGAATTCTTATATCTATCTGTTAATTAATATATATCCCTGTGACATTAAACATTTGAATGCGACATTCCAGGATTTTCTTCATTTCATAATACATGCGAGCTGCGTCCCCACACTCAGTTTCATTTGTACAAACGAACTCTGGCGGAGGTTTGATGTTAAAGTAGTTTTAACACAACTATTAAAACTAACGTTTAAACTTATCTAACTAGCGATAGTTTAACTTTAAATAAAACGTAACAGCTATGTGGGGCTCCTCCCTCGCTCATAGAATGTTGAAACCCCCAAACTCCCTCTAGATCCGCCACTACATTTCTTCTCTATCTTGTTTTGGTGTGAGATGTGGCGGGAAAAGGCTTGGCATATTGTAAAACGCGCTTTATCCTTGTCTGTTGGAGAAGAATCTCCTAATATTCTGTCTGATAATAAATTAAGTCATATTTTTGAATTTTCTCCGTATTAAAAGTACATTGTATATTTATATTTACATGTCATTTTAAATTATATATACAACAAATCCTGTTGAAGTAGAGAAAGTAAATTTGTTTATACATGTGTATATAACGCGGTCCTTGCTTTAGACTATGCCCAACATGTGTGCTTATTTCTCCGCACTTCAGTTACGTTGGTGTTTGTCAATCTGGATTGGATAAAACATTTAACCCATTATTTATAAAATTTTAATTTTATGATTATTGTGCGTTTTTGTGTAACATTTAGACACTCTTTCTTAATATTCTATTACATGAATGTTAAATATTTTTTATTCAAATTGTTCTAACTCTGCAGAAACGCACGGCGACTTAAAATACCGACCGCCTCCTGGCGGCCGGTAATAAATGCAGGTAAATGAATCATTATTTTTGGCAATATTACAAAATAAGTTAGTCAAATATGGCCGAAGAGATAAGAAGTGTTTTTTAGTACTCTTCTCTTTAGTCAGGTGAATAGTTAAATTGATAAAGATTGATTGATTGATTGTATACTGTTTAACGTCCCTCTCCAGAATATTTCACTGATATGGAGACGTCACCATTGCCGGTGAAGGGCTGCAAATTAGGCCTATGCTCGGCACTTACGGCCTTTGAGCAGGAAGGGATCTTTATCGTGCCACACCTGCTGTGACACGGGGCCTCGATTTATACGGTCTCATCCGAAGGACCGCCCCATTTAGTCGCCTTTTACGACAAGCATGGGGGTACTGAGGACCTCTTCTAATCCGGTCCCCCAGGGGGCTAAATTGATAAAGAAATGATGGATCACAGTATAAATTTTAATCTTTTTACAGCGATTCTGAACTCATTTTATGGATTATCACAATCATTTATTGGTACAAATAAGGAACAGGATTTCACACGTTCAGTGAGTATTCCAGACTTTCTTCGTGTGAAACTAAATGCAGAGAGTGTGACAATAAACGATAATGACCAGCAGCATAAGTTTCTGTCATCTGTGCTACAGAAGATGCTTCTTTTTCATGGATATCACCGGGCTTGCAAAATGTTGAGAAAATTATTAATTGGTCGATCCCGAAAAATGTTACAGAGGTACCAGGCGAGAATGCCTCTTCAAAAACTGTGAATTTATGGCCCTAAGGGCGGGGCTCTATTGATTACATAGTGAAAATACACCAATCTTTTTTAAAAAATCTTCTGTACACCTGGGTATTAAATAAACTAACCAAGTACATGGCAATGTTGAATAAGGCTGCCTCTTTGAAAATGTGAATTTGATGGCCCTTTGGTAAGGGGTTCTTATGTTAGGGTGAGACTTTATTGGTAATATAGGGAAAATGCATTAATTCTTTGAAAATCTTCTTCTCTGATCCTGGGTATTAAACAAGCAAACTAAGTACGTAGTTATAATGAGCGAGAATGCCTCTTAAATTTTTTTCAATTTCATGGCCCATGGGTCAGGGGTTCTGGTGTTAAGGCGGGGCTCTATTGATCATACAGTAAAAATGCATAAATTCTTTAAAAGTCTCCTTCTCTGCTCCTGGGTATTAAACCAATGAACTATGTACATAGTTATGATGAAGAAGGATGCTTCTCCCAATTTGTGAATTTTATGGTCCCTGGGTCAGGGGATCTAATGTTAGGATGGGGCTCTAGTTATTATATTGTGAAAATGCATGAATTCTTTGTAAATCTTTTCCTTTACTCCTGGGTGTTATGCCAATGATCTATGTACGTATTTACATGTATGACGCAGAAATGTTCTCCTTCCAAAATGGTTCATTTTAGGACCCCTGAGTTAGGGCCTCAAAGAACATCCGAACTCCCACTAAACTGCGGATCCTCAACTAAAATGGAAAGTCCGTCCTATTGTACGGTGCAGAGACATGGAGGATGACAAAAGCTACCCTGCAGAAGATCCAGACATTTTATAACACCTGTCTCAGGCGCATATTCAACATCCGATGGCCTGAAAGGATCTCAAATGAAGAACTTTGGAAAAGAGCAGGATTGATTGATTGTATATTGTTTAACGTCCCTCTTGAGAATTTTTCACTCATATGGAGACGTTGGACAGGAACCCATGGACATTCAAATAAGACAGAGGAAGTGGGGCTGGATTGGACACACATTAAGGAAGTCACCATCCAGCATCACACGCCAGGCCCTGACTTGGAACCCACAGGGCAAAAGAAAAAGAGGACGTCCTAGAAACTCCTGGAGGCGGGACTCGGAGTCGGAGCTAAAGACGCAGGACATGACCTGGCATGATGCAGCTAGAGCAGCTCAGAATCGTGTCCGTTGGAGGACTGTTGTTGATGGCCTATGTTCCTCACGGAACGAAAGGCCTAAGTAAGTAAGTAAGAGTTAGGGGTAACTTGCCAGTTGGGTAGAGGGGGGTGTACATCGTCTGAAAATAAAGTAATGTTTTGAAATCAATCAACCATTTATTATGATGAAATGAATTAAAATTGACAAAATTTCCAAACTTTTGGATCAGTTGTTCCTGTGGGTTGGGGTGAACAACTATAAAGTGGGAAATGCATTTTCTCTTTGTTACTCTTATCAAGTTAACTATCTTAAGTATATGTAAACATGCTAAGTGTATAGTTATGATTAACCAGAAGCCTCTGTCGAGACTGTAGCTCTACTGCTTTGTACTTATAACAAAGGATGAGTAAAAAAGCCATTGCCATCAGACCAAAACTGTAGAAGTAGTAGCGTTTAAAAGAAATTTCACAGACATTTCTATTTTTAGTAACAATGGCAACACTGTTCATCGATATCAAAAACCGATGCATTATTTTATGTATCTTAGTGTTGTCTACTTGTGTGCCAAGTTATACTGAAATCACCAAAATTGTAGGAGGAGTGGCGTTTAAAAGAAATTTCACAGAAAATTCTATTTTGAGTAACCATGGCAACACCGTTCATCGATATCAAAATCCGATGCACTTTTTTATGTATCTTAGAGTAGTCTACTTGTGTGTCAAGTAATATTCAAATCAGACCAAAACTGTAGAAGGAGTAGCATTTTAAAGAAATTTCACAGACATTTCTATGTTTAGTAACAATGGCAACACCGTTCATCGATATCAAAAACAAATGCACTATTTTATGTATCTTAGTGTAATCTACTTGTGTGCCAAGTAATAATGAAATCAGACCAAAACTGTAGAAGGAGTAGGATTTTCAAGGAATTTCACACAAATTTTAATTTTAATAACCATGGCAACATCGTGAATCAAAATCAAAAACTGATGCACTATTTTATGTATCTTAGTGAAGTCTACTTGTGTGCAAAGTTATATTTAAATCAGATCAAATCTGTAGGAGGAGAAGCATTTTAAAGAAATTTCACAGAATTTTCTATTTTTATTAACCATGGCAACACCGTTCATCGAAATCAAAAACTGATGCACTATTTTATGTATCTTAGTGTAGTCTACTTGTGCACCAGGTTATATTAAAATCAAACCAAAACTGTAGGAGGAGTAGCGTTTTAAAAGGAATTTCACAGAAAATCTATTTTAAGTTACCATGGCAACACCGTTCATCGAAATGGAAAACCAATGCATTATTTTATATATCTAAGTGTAGTCTACTTGTGTGCCAAGTTATACAGAAATCACAAAAAATTGTAAAGGGAGTAGCATTTCAAAGGATTTTCACAGAAAATTCTATTTCTAGTAACCATGGCAACACCGTTCATCGAAATCAAAAACCGATACACTAACTTATGTATCTTAGTGTAGTCTACTTGTGTGCCAAGTTATATTAAAATCAGACCAGAACTGTAGGAGGAGTAGCGTTTTGAAAAATTGTTTACAGACAGACTGACGGACGACGGACACCTTACTATCGCATAAGCTCTTCTGGTCTCTGACCAGTAGAGCTAAAATGGTGCTCTTTCAATATTGTGAATTTCATATTGTCTTTTGGTTTAAAACTCGAACATAATTCAATTGTTGGAAAGTTGTAACATGATACTTAGGTGACCTATAAGGCCCGTGGGCCTCTTGTTACATTTATTTCAGGATTAAAGACTTTAGGATATTAGGATGGAGTTGGTCATGGTTTGTTATAAATAAGAAGGCTTATTTACAGCCATCTGCCGAGCTGTCGACCGTGATCTATCGGTTTAAAATTGCAACAGTCAGTTTACGGATATTTTATTTATTGTTATTTCAATACTGGTTAAATTTACCAGGCCCAATATATGAACAACGACAAAATACGTAGCTTTTAAACATTTATTTGGAATTATTGTTTTATAGAAACAAAATATGTGTTAAGTATAAACCGTTTATTTATTAACCTTACAAGACTTGTCTTTATCTCATTTTCGTCTTTAATTTAAAAGTAGAGAGAGAAAAAAAGAATTAATTTTAACTTAATTGCCATACGGCCGTGCGCTTATCCGGTGTAGTTATAGTTCCAATTCCTTGGGAAGTTATACATCCCTAAAACATTGCGGAGTACTTACCCATTATTGAATATACCACGAACGCCCAGACACTCTGGTCGAAAAACTTCGTCGGGTCGTCTCGTACTCTCCAAACCAACACATAACATTTTTATTTTGATCAATTATGACTTGGGATTCGTCGATGAAAATCACTTTTTTCCAATTGGTTGTCAACTGTCAAGTGTAATTTTTCATATACATCAGTGAACCCGACGATTTCTATTCTACTAACGAATAGTGAGTGTTTTTGAAGTTTCGTGTTTTCCTTCTTGTGCAATAATAAACCTACAGACATCTTCTAATACTCCTTGAAGATATAACAGAACCTACAGAAAAGAAGAAAGTGGAGAAATTATTTACATGAAAATCGCCCGCGTGACGCAGTGGTTAGAGCGTCTGTATTAGAGTCGCACAGTAAGGAGTTGATCCTTACATCGCGAGTTCGAATCCAACTGTAAAACGTAGAGACCGGTACTTCGGATGAGACCGTATAAATCGAGGCCCCGTGTCGCAGTAGGTGCTGGCACGAAAAAGATCCTTCCCTGCTCAATGACCCTAAGTGCCAAGAATAGGACAAAATTTGCAGCTCTCCACCGGCAAGTAATGGTGTCTACATGATACAAATGTGGACAATTCGGGCATTGGGCTATTAAGTGTGACCAAAAGAATAAGAAGACCAAGCCCCATCCGTCCTAGGAGAAAAAACCACAGGATATCAGACCTGAGGACCAGCCTAAGAAAAAAAAAACGAACGGGAGAAACCAAGAAGACCCCGAAAATCCAGAAGAAGAATTGACTTTGTATATTTTAATGGCTTAATAAACTTGTTAAAACTTTAATAGACTAGAGGTACTGTGAGCTATGAGTTTACTAATGATACCCCCCGCCTCCCATGTGAATATAATAGGAGTGTCCATCGTTTGTTGTGGGAAACCCAAAATATGTGTCGGATCAAAAAAATAAAATAGGAGGTGCACTGTAATAAAGATTCTGTGAAAGTTTCATCAAATTTCATTTAGTGGTATGGGAGGAGTTGCGGATAAGAGATGGGTACCCCAAAGCGTAACAGACAGACGGACGGACGTACAGACGGACATAACGATTACTATATACCCTTTCGCTTTTCAAGCGGGGGGTATAATTAGAAGAACACTTCTACAAGATGTCATTTCAGCATAAAAAAGTCAAAGTATCATATATGTAAAATTCAAGTAGAAGTTCTATTTAATTAATACTTGAAAGGGGGAGAGACAGTTTCGGGTTTGGGTAGGGACCGACAGCCACATTAAAAACCAATTTATTAAACCTTAATTATATTATATTTTGGACACAAAAGGGGGCATATCTATGACAACTTTTCAGACCTTTCCGATGAGCGGGAAAACAAACTCATTTTTACGGGGTCATTCATAGACACCTGTACACACACCCCCCAAACACATACATACATGTTTGCACCGCAAACAAACAAAATTTAACTTATTATATCTACCACATGAAAATTTTTGTCTTTCCAGAATTTAAATATAAAGAAAGCAACTCTATTTTGTATAAAATTTAAACAACCAGTGTGTATAAGAGATGTTTATTCGAGCTTGTGTAAAGGTTTGCCCTTAACGTAATCTTATATAATAATTTTTTTTACACATTTTATTTCTCTTTCCATGGTTCATCTAGATATCAAATATTTGCTCCCCCAGTCATAACCTTTTTACTACGGAAATGTTCGTTTAAGTTGACATTCTCACACTTTTTGTGTAATGTAATTAACGTAGTAAGTTAGCGTAAAAAAGAAATAGTACTGGAGTTGGAACTTATCCCCCCTCCCGAATCAAACAATTGTCTTTTTGCTTGTCAATACTTTTCAAGTTCGTTACACCCCTTTTTTTCAAATTCGATTCTAGGTGACTGCTATGTTAGCGATTTTCGTAAGTAAAAGACCGAGCATGACAAAATTAACTTGTATTTAATAGTGGGGGATTGAATATGTACAAGATATATCGTTTATGATAAAATTTGTGTATTTTAAGTGATTTAATACATAATAATATATTCCGTTTTCCGTTCCGTTCCGTTTTTCGTTCCGCGTTTTAGCAACACCCCAAGATTACACCATCTTACGAAGATACAGAGTGTGTGCTGGAGGCAGTGTTTAAGATCCTGACTTACACTTCATCAGACTTCCAACGTATTGGGCCGAAATTGATGATAGGACAGCGTTAGCTAGCAAGAAGACTCTGGTAAATTATCAAATATTTCATATTTTCCAATAAATATTAACATTGGCACATTTATATTCACTTGTCTTCTGTTAATATTAATGAGATTATTTATTGAATACTACAGTGTATTTAGGCATCAGGTAAAGGTGTATACAATGACCCAGGTTCTAGCTGAACTAGCAGTCTGTCTCTCAACCAAGCTCTTATACATGAGATTTGGGTTTCATTGTTCTTCAGTGCTGGTTGGATTTAAAGTATTTGAACTTAAAGAGGTACCCAATACTGTTGCTGAATTAGCAGAGTTTGGAGAGGAAGGTTTAAAAATCAATTGTGTATTATTTTTAAAAAGCATCGAATAAAAAATTATTTTATTTTCCACCATAGTGTATTGTCCGAGAGTGGTATTTAAACTAACGGTACTGTGAGTACTGAGCTCACTAAATGATACCCCGCCTCCCACATGATTATAATGGCAAAGGCCATGTTTTGCTATAGGGGAAACAAAATAAGTGACAGATCAAATATTTAAAAAGAATGTATATATTGGTATTATATGATAAAGAATTCGAAACTATGAAAGGATAATTAAATTTTATGCTGATACCGTCGATGTTTGTCATGCCATAATGTGATAATGTCGATGTTTTTTTTTTTAAATATATGTGAAATGCAACTAGAAAAATCGTTAAAGTGTGCCATTTGCAACTCTAATAATTAATGTTTTCAAAACAATATTTGAAAGTTTCAAGGACAGGCAGACAACTGGACAAACTTTAGAACCATGTTGAAAGAAAATTGGAAAGTGTTTGAACTGAAGGAGAACAGTAGTTAAACTGTAATTATGCATATTCAGAAGTGTGTAGAATAATCAGGGTAACAAACGGGGATTGGAAGAAAATCTCTGATGGCTTATTCCACAACAGTCGGGAGACCATCAGTATTGCTAAGCAGAATTTTGTGACTTTTTTGCGGAGACTAGGGTATGTTATCCTCTATAATATAAAAAGATGCTTACACTGCAATATGTGTGAAGGTAAATGTCAAAGAAAATGTATTTTGGATGCAGTTTCAGGAGAGGATAAGTAGGAGGCAGCAATAAATATACAAAATCATCACACATTCACAATCAGACTGAAATCTTTTTAACGAGCTTGTTAAAAGGTCTCTTTCCGCACTCTCTACCATTTACAATACAAGTACATTCATTATGATTATTTTAGTCAAAATGTTAGTATGAAATACATGTAGCGATCAACAACGAACAGTTTTGAGTCCTTAAAACAAATTGATACAAACCAAAAGTCTCTCTCGAGATTAGCTAAACAAATGATTAAGGAAGAGATAAGTAGCAGTTGGGACTTAACAACTTTACAAAAGCAATAAATAGAATAATTATCCTTGATTAAGTCTCTTTTATGGCAAGATTGCAATAAGACTACAACTGTAGGAGTAGCTTTTAATAAAACTTGACAGAATTTTCAATTTTAGTTACCATGATTGCAACATCAATTATCAAAATCAACAAGAGGCCCAGGGGCCACAGCGCTCACCTGAGCACATCGGGCTTGAATTTACTCCCCCCCCCCCC
>PRKT01000277.1:556746-585000 GCA_003671525.1 Saccostrea glomerata
AAAAAAAAAACCACACACACACATACATGCTTCAATTTGTGTTTTTTCTCAATAAGTTAATTATCAAAGTGTGTAACTTTTTTAGCTTAATTTCATTTCTTGACTCCAAGCCCCGTCTTTAGGAGGAAAGCGATGCCATGACCCGTACCTTAATATTTCTAGTAATTACTATAGTGACATATAGAAAAATGTATTAAAATTAGAATAAATTATGCATTTTGATTCTGGAAACATATTTAAAGTATGTTGCATAAACGACAGTGAGTGTATCAAGATTTATACTTTCGACGTAAATAAAAGATATATCAAATATACTTATACTTTTAATAAGAAGCCAGACAAGTATCTTTCGTTTGAAAAGGATGATACAGTAACTGCGCGTATTATGTCATGTTGTAAATTTTGAATTTATTATGTATTTACTGCCACCCGGTAAATTCAAAATTTACAACATGACAATTATACAAATTCATATTACATACAGTTCGATAAGGGGATTCGTCAAAAACATATTGTGTGTTATACATGTACGCATCCTCACATGAGTTCTATTTTGGATCCAGTTAACAGAAAACCCAAATGTTTAATTTTTTTAATGATTTTTTTTTTCAAGAATTTTACTCATTTCTTCTTTTTTTTTCAAAAGGGCATTTTATTAATGACACGCTCTACCCAATACGTCCATAAAAGCACTAGAAATTTTTTTAAAATAAAAAGTGAAACCTCACTTTACATCTTTTATGACGTCATAAATGACGTATGATAATCAGTAACGTCACATTTATGTGTACATGATCATAGTATAATTATTTTTTTTTTGGTCGAATTTTATTTCAGAATTTTTTTTCCACTATTAAAACGTCTGAAACATGTGGGATAGAAATGTGTTGTTCTTTTACTCTTATCAATATAATACCCCCTTGTTCGATGCATTAAATTTGTGTAAAACACATGGAAATGCATGATGGTTTGTAGTCAAAGCTCTTTCACAGACAATGATTTCTTCTTTTTTCAATAGGGGCGCACACGTTACGGGTTAATAATTTCAATGGAAAATATCTCTCGCATAGTGATTGTTATTTTTCAGGCTTAATATTTTACCGTAACGAATGTGCTATATGTGTAAATCACGATTAACTGTCCTATTTTCGGCATTTTCCCGGAAAACTTCGAACCATTGTTAGGTTTAGATTTTAATTTGATATCCAAAACATACGGTTTCGACAGAAATGTTGCACATGTAAACTGTATCAACGGTCTTAGGTCAGATTCACCAAAATTGTTTATTCTATAGCCCTCTTGAAATTTTTCATAGTTGCTAGGCCATATGAGGCACTTTGTGGGTCGAGTTCTTTTTTAATGAATCCACAACCATGCCTAGCTAGACTGCTTTTATATCTAAAGCCTTTGTTACAAACATTGCACTGAAAAGGTGCTACCTTGCTTTGTGTCCCTCAAAGTTACTTTTGTAAATAAAACCTTCACCACAGTGGTCACAAATATATTTGTAGTCTGCTGTATGCATTCTTTTATGCGAATTTAATCCACCTCTTGTTTGAAAAGCCTTGGTACATATATTGCACCGGAAATGCTTCTTATCATCGTGTGTCAATACATGATCTCTTAAATCAAATCTCGAATAAAATATTTTGTGACATGTATTACATTGGTGGCCTTCTCCAGTGTGTGATACTTTATGTCTATTGTAGCTAGTTAGTGTAGAATATGTTTTACTGCAGTAGTTGCAATTAAAGTTCTTATTGTTATTGGTGTCCACCACTTCTACCGTTTCTGTTGCTAGTTCAACACTATCGCAGCTCGTGGTATTCTCGGCACCCATTATTAAGCTGCTTGTGAAATCGTCATCGTTGGAAATTATTGGTTTTGATGTTGAGGCTGCAGCTGATGTCTCGTCTACATGGGATTCAATTCCCTCTTTAATGAATTCAACTCCAAGAATTGACATTTCAGTTTCTTACTTGTAAATGGGGTGTATGTTTTTGGGTTTTCTTTACGGACCTGTTTTAATTAATATTTACAGATATGTGCCAAAAATGATGATAAATTTATTTTTTTCTCTATATATTTCATTGAAAACAAAATTTTGTAAAATCACTAGTATGGTATGACATTTCTTGATGAATTTTATCTCAAATTTCTTGATTATCAAAGAAATAGTTGTCCTATAGTCGATAAGAACAATATTTTTTTTTATCTGATCAGCATTGATATTTAGATCACTACACATAAGTACTAAAATAAATAGTTATTAAATTGGACAAAACTTGACCATTTGCGGTGATTTTGAAAATTTTGTTGTCATTTAAGTATATAGAGAAAAAATAAAATTATTTTCACTTTTGGCACATAACTGTACATCACCTTCAAAGCCTGCTAAACACGCATGCATGTAAGATCGCTTGTATAAACTTTGTGACACAAGTTAAATTAATAATCAATATTTTGGTAAAAAAAATAATTTTTTTTAGAACGATATATCATAATATATACTAGAAAACTGACTGTGACATACTATATACGACAACGAAACTTCCCGGCCTCAGCAACGCAAGAGCATGCCAAGGGAGATAATCTCGAAACTTGAGTATATTGATGTTATTTTATTTTGTATGAGAAGAGGCCTTCTGTACTTAAATGTTTTGAAGTATACATGTATATAGTGCCACTCATTCAATCATGCATTCTTGTTTATATGTTAAAATTTTGTATTATTTGTATTCATATACCCCAGTTGAATAAAACTTGAAACTTGATAAAGAATAAAAATCTAAGTTTTATTTCCGATAGAAACCGGTGTTGTTGTCTAATAGTAGCCGTAACATATGTTTTTCGTGAAAAAAATGCTTTAGTTCTTAAAAATAATAAAAGTATGGGCAATTCTTTCGATTAAGCAATTCGCTATACAAATTTATAAAAATCTGCCGATTCACTTTTTTAAAAAAAACCATATTTTAATGCCAAGGAGGTACTTTTTCTCACTTGTATGCACGTGTGTCCGAAAGCTGTCGACAATTATTCGCTTAAAAAACATCAATCTTTTATCAAATTACAAAATTAGATAAATATGTCAGTTCCTTACTATCAGTAAAGTTCCGTAAGAGATACATCACGAATCAGTTAAACCATAATAATTGAATAATTTATCTTTTTGTTCACCCAGCGAAGAAAAATGCTTACCATTTCCTCCATTTTTTTCCAATAGCAGCCGCTCAATTTTCGGATAGCAGTAATGAACGCGTTTTTTTTCCCGATAGCAACCGTTTAGGTACTACACCGTGAATATTGAAATCAGACCAAAACTAGAGGAGGAGAAGCATTTTGAAAGCATTTCACAGAAATTTCTATTTTAGTTACCACTGTAACATTATATTTCTGTAGTCTACTTATATGCCAAGTTATACTGAAATCCCACCTAAACAGTAGAAGGAGTAGCATTTTAAAAGCATTTCAAACAAATTTCTATTTTCAATTTTTTAGTAACCACGGCTACACCGTTCATCGAAATCAAAAACCGATGCACAGAAATATGTTTTTTAGTAAAGTATACTTGTTCCAAGTGTATATATTAAAATCCGACCAAAACTGTAGAAGGAGTAGCATTTTGAAAGGAATTTACAGAATTTTCTACCGTGGTTACTAAAAATAGAAATTTCTGTGAAATACTTTCAAAATGCTACTCCTCCTACAGTTTTAGTCTGATTTCAATATATCTTGGCACACTAGTAGACTTCTCTAAGATACATAATTCTGTATATCGGTTTTTGATTTCGGTGATAGGTGTTGCAGTGGTTACTAAAAATAGAAATTTCTGGAAAATGCTTTCAAAATGCCACTCCTCCTACAGTTTTGGTCTGTTTTTAATATAACTTGGCACACAAGTAGACTACACTAATATACGTAATTCTGTGCATCGGTTTTTGATTTCGATGAACGGTGGTGCCATGGTTACTAAAAATAGAAATTTCTGTGAAATACTTTCTAAATGCTACTCCTCCTACAGTTTTTGTCTGATTTCAATATAACTTGGCACACAAGTAGACTACACTAAGATATATAATTCTGTTTATCGGTTTTTGTTTTCAGTGAACGGTGTTGCCGTGGTTACTAAAAATAGAAATTTCTGTGAAATCCTTGAAAATGCTATTCCAAATACAGTTTTAGTCTGATTATAGTACATGTATAATTTGGCATGCAAGTAGTGTATATTGAGATACATGATCATTATTCTGTTTATTGCTGTTGTGAAGTTTCTCGTTGCAACTGCCACTTTTCTTTTCTTTGTTTAAAGTACAAACCAGTAGAGCTATAGTATCGACATAGACTTCTGGTTGTCATAACTATTTCAAAGTATGGATTTGACTATTTCTTTCTATCTTACCACTACATCTGCATCATGTTCCTGATAAATTACATTAAAATTACAAGAGATGGAATTCCTATAATATTCGTAAGTCCCCTTCTGTATTTCAATATATATTTATAATTTTATTATTACATGTATATCAAAATCCTACCAAAAATAATATGTTAATTATGTTTTAAGTCAGTATAAACTTAAAAGTAAGTTACGAATCTTTTAAAAAATATTTTCGTTGCCTCATTACACAATTTCACATAAAAAAAATGTAACCTTAATTTGTGCGAAAAACCATGTGAGCTTAAAAGGTGCGTTGATCTGTATTACTGATTCAAAGTTGCTTACATTGCCATCACTTCTGATTTCCTTTTCAGTCCTTTTATCCTTACACCCTCTTCAAAGGACTTGTTCGGGAATACCAGTGCCAGCTGTGCATTTGAGATATTAGAGAGGTTAAGCAAACCAACGTGTACGCGTACTTGTACGTATAGCAGGGGATTCCCCCCGGAAGTCTGTATTACGTCATCATTCTTGTTAATGACGAATTTCTACACGTTTATCGAAACGTGTAAATCACCGAGTACACGTAAGTACAAACTTGTAGCTGATATTTCTTTATTTGATGTTTGTTTGAAAGAAAGATAACGAATTTCGAAAAATAAAAGATATAATGCGGATGTTGGTAGAAAAAAAACATATGTTCTCACTGAAAAAAGTATCTTATTGCTTGTCAAATACACACACCTATTTACTATCTTGTCTGTCACAAAATACATATATGAATCAAGTTTATGACAACTTTTAAAAAACATTTTCTTTAGATGTTTAAGCATTAATTTGTTCAAATTAGTGATACACGGTATAAGTTCACAAATCATCTTTGATAATTCATACAGAGACGGTTAGGTCGAGGGGGGGGGGGGGGGTGAGATATTAGAGAGGTTAAGCAAACCAACGTGTACGCGTACTTGTACGTATAGCAGGGGATTCCCCTCGGAAGTCTGTATTACGTCATCATTCTTGTTAATGACGAATATCGAAACGTGTAAATCACCGAGTACACGTAAGTACAAACTTGTAGCTGATATTTCTTTATTTGATGTTTGCTTGAAAGAAAGATAACGAATTTCGAAAAATAGGAGATATAATGCGGATGTTGGTAGAAAAAAACATATGTTCTCATTGAAAAAAGTATCTTATTGCTTGTCATATACACACACCTATTTACTATCTTGTCTGTCACAAAATACATATATGAATCAAGTTTATGACAACTTTTAAAAAACATTTTCTTTAGATGTTTAAGCATTAATTTGTTCAAATTAGTGATACACGATATAAGTTCACAAATCATGTTTGATGAAATACACAGTAATAAAAAAGTATCACTGTATTATTTTTCAGTTTCCTAACATGTCTGAGCGTAAGAAACAAATAACATTTTCCGAGAAGGATGATTTGTTACTTCTGAGAGAAGTTTTGGCAAAAAACCCGTTTAAAGGTAGAGCTAAGTGGACTGACGTCAGTGACGCTATTAGCAGGGCTGGATTCACGGTAGATGGGCGGAGAGTCCGAGAGAGAACCAACCTGCTGTTGGAACACCATAGAAAAAATGATGCAGAAAGCAAGAAAAAGTATAAAAACTATCACATATTCCCAATCTGATTTTTTTTTAAATATACTTTGTGTATGGCTTGTGTATGGCCGGTATTACATCTAACTATATAATTTTATTTAAGGAAAATTCAGAAGGGCAGGTATAATAATCTTAGATAAATTACAATGCTGCATGTTGAAAAAAAAAATAAATCTATTATCAAGATTCTAATCATTATCAGTGCGGTGACTTTTAAATGTTTTTAAAGGGGGGGTACTAAAGTCAAACGGGGTTTGGAAATATTAAAGAATCACATATTACGTTCAAGCAGAATTTTGAACAATGATTTTTTTAAATGAAATTAATTACATTGAAGCAGATTAATGACTAGAGTTCAAACATTTATTGATTAAAAGTTATACCGTAAATCACAGGGGCATCTTATCCACTCTGTTCTCTACTTCATATATAAAAATACACAAGGGAAGAATCGAAAGTAGCACACGATTTTTTAAAAAAGTCAAAAAACAACTTACTTGAGAAAAGTTACACAAATCATCACATGCACTAGCGCAAATGATGTCCTAGTACTTATACAGGCTAAAATATTCCACATATATCCATCGAAAATAACTTTTATCCAACTAAAACCCCAGCTTTCAGCACAGTGTGAAACTCTTCGCCCAAGAAAAGATAACTCCAAATTGATGACGACTTCCGTTTTGTCGGAACCTTTCGGAACTTTCTATATCGAGAGGTGTTAAATCAAGATCAATGGAAGTAAATGGGCGCTAAATTCTAAATGTCTGAAAACATACTCCCAATCTTATGGTATGCAAGTTGATATACTTTTAATGTCAATTAATTAGCACAATTAAAGTGCATAGTTGTTGATAAAACAAGCAATAATTATTATGTATTTTCTTTGCAATTTTATAATTACAAATAAAAGTAATAATATTGAAACTGGACTTCAAATTAAAAAAAAATAAATTTTGGGGGGAAAATGTCACAAGAACATTCAATTCATTCGGGGGAAGGGGGGGGGGGTATATGATGTGTCTATAAAAATCAGAAAATAAAATAATGATTAATACTATTAATGTTAAGGAAATAAATCTTCTCTCCCTGTCTGGTGCTAGGTACCAAAACCCCCTCCACAAAGTTGTATTAAAAAAAAAAAACAAAGATTTTGATGACATTTTTTCGGTCAAACTTTTTTCAGTGAGGATAAAATGAGCAAATTGGTCGCTAAACATCATAAATTAATAATCCATCATAGATTCACTGACATGAAAATAAATCTGATTTAAATAAGAAAGCCACGAAACCTCCCCTTCTTTTCATTAATCCAATTGTCTTATCCAAATGATTACATGATGCAGGTAATATGACTTTTGCAATGCGGACATTACTCATTGCTCCACATTCGAGAATTCAAATGAGCTATTATAATTTTTAGTAAACTAGGGTATAAAAAAGATTCAATCTGTTGAATCTGATGGAATTGAAATTCACAAGGCATACATTTAACACATTTTTTTATATATTTGTATACATTGTATATCAGGACAGGAAAATTAAAGGAAATACACACATGTAAGCACAATCGTATTATCAATATGTATATTATTACTATGTATATTTTTCTAAATCTCACTTGCACTTTTTATGACAAATCTGTGCCACTTGATTGACATGAACTGCAGAACCATGTATCAGGAAGATCATTCAAATCTTTTATATTTACACACTTGCCATGATACCATTGTTCACAATTATCACATCCAACAGAATTGTTACTGGCATCTTTACCACAGACACCACAGGGCCACTTTATTTTTTTTCTTTCTCCCGCTTTTCTTAGGTTTTGGACTTTCTGGCTGTTCTGTGACATTTAACTTCATGCCATCTGCGTCTCTTATGAACTCTCCAAGTTTTTCTACCAATTCTTTCTTGGATTGCATCGTTTTGTATTTATAATATTTACAAAGCTTGTCCAATTCCACTTTAGTAAATTTCTGTAAGAAATTTTTTTCAGAAAGAATTTCAGACTGCAGTCTTCTGTGGGATGCCACTTTATTTTCTGATACATCGTCTTCAATTGTTTTGAAATTGAAATCTTTAGGGCGCCGTTGTGTCCTCATTTTTATTTGTTTCCGAGTTGCCTCCGCTTTCTTAACTTTTTGCTCCTGCAAAAAGTCACGTCTCAGTTGAGAGATACTCATCTTAAGATACTTCTGAACCACTTCATCATACAACAATTTTATATGTTCATTTTTTTGTTCAGTAGTTGTACTAGAACCGGTACTTGTTTCAAACTGGGCAAATAAATTTTGCCACAAATTGTACAGATCTACAGAGTTTATCACTCTTTCACTTAAGTAGGTGCCAATATTTTTTCCGTGGACATTAATACTGGCCTTGTTCTGAAGTCCTCGAACCAGAATATCGAACTCGAGAAAAAATTTGAAAGCAGGGTCCGTGATGTGTGTCAATCCTTTGCGAAAATTTTGTCTTCTGCTTGTTTCACTTAATGTCTCAATGAAGGCTGGGTTTTCTTTGATTTTACTTTCAGAAACTTCAATTAGGAAATCTATCAATTCCTTTTCAATTGTCAAATCTGAAATTAAATCATTTTTTTTAGGGTTGTAAACATTTGTCATAAGTCTGCGAACTTTCTGCTTTCTCACTCTTGATAGACACCATCCACCTAAATATCGAATTTTTCCTTTTCCACCATCGGACTCGACAAACTGTTTTCCTTGGCTTGAAAGTGCATCTCTTTCAGCCTGCTCTTTAATGGGTTTGACATGTTGATTCAAAATTTCCTTCCTGAGGTGTGTTGCTAACCGGAAGCCAATATTGTAATGTTCATCAGAAAGAGCGGTGTTCGGAAATAATTTCTCACAGATAAGTTTCTTGTAGGTTTCAGAAGTGACCAGTTCTTGAAAGCTTTTGAAGAACACATTCATGGTCTTATTGACAACAACATCAGCAGCCTCAACAGATGTGGACATGGATTTCTTTAATTTGTTCCAGATGTACTTCAAAAAAAATTCAACATATGTAGGGTGACTGTTGAAAAATTCCAGTGCCTGGTTTTCTTGAATTTGGAAACTTGTTTGTGGATTTTGATGTTTTAGACTTGAAACAATGTCTTGTGTATTTAGATGAGGTGGAAGTGGTATTTCAAGTTCATCCTCCAGATTCAAGGGGGTTGAGATATCTTGCTGCTCTAAAGATTCTAACATTTCCACCATCAACTGATCATCATCATCATCATCATCGTCGTCGTCATCATCATCTTCCACAAAATCTGCAGGACTTTCCATTGGGATTTTTCTAAAACTTGAATTCCTACAGCAGGAAAAGTTATTTTCATAAATTCCAATTCGTTGACTATTGAAAAATGTAGTAATGCTCTCTGGAGGCCTATGGATAAGTTTGTTGGTGAAATTTAAAATTCGAAGTCCCTTTTTGTTGACAGCTCTGCTCACTGCAACGGCCAGCTGCCCATACTCAAACATACCCCGGCAGTCTACCTCTAGTCGGTCCAAAGTCATTCCCTGACACTTGTGTACAGTGATAGCAAAAGATAACTTTACTGGTAGTTGTGTGCGACTTCCAACAT
The DNA here is from genome assembly GCA_003671525.1 of Saccostrea glomerata. NCBI lineage: Eukaryota > Metazoa > Mollusca > Bivalvia > Ostreida > Ostreidae > Saccostrea > Saccostrea glomerata. The sequence goes on from PRKT01000277.1 coordinate 566,356, forward strand.
CACACTTTGATTTTGGGTCATACTTTGTGAAGTTGAAAGGTTTAATGTCCACTGTCCCAATGTCAGGAAAATTTATTTTCACATAATCTTCCTGCATCAGCACTACAGTTCCTTGCAGTCCATTCACTAAAGTCTCATTTAAATTTGCAGTTAACATGACCGGGGCCTCAATTTTCAAATGAATTTCACTTTCACTCTGTATTCCAGCTGTACATCCCTCATCTTTGCTTCTGTATATCTTTTCTTCACCTGCAATTAAATCAATAAATTTCAAATAAAATTGTGACTAACTCTTATATTACTATTCATCATAACCTATGACTTTATAAACTTCAATTTAAAAGAGGTTTACAACAACAACAAAATGCCATGCTCATAGACCAGGGGTGTTTTATCTGCTCTGTTCACTTTACTACATTTATCTCAGATAATAGAGCATAATGATTGATCATGGGTCATTTTTCAAGTGAGCTTAAAACTTATGACAATGTCTCCAAAATATTTTGAAGTTCATTTACAGAAAATTATTTTGATTAAAAAAAAAATCTTCTTATTTTTAGAAGGTTTTTTCCAAATTTTACAGATATAAGTCAAGTGTGATAAAAAAAAAAGCATTGCATTTGTTGTAGGTTTGCAAGGAATTTAAAGGTAGACAAAGACGGAGAAACTCCTCTGAATGCCATTGTTAATGATTACAATGATTTTGCCAAAGAACAGTCTGGGGGTTCTGATAGCTTTATTAATGCAAAGACTGCTGCAAAATTACTTATGAGCCTGTTTCCAAATGCAGAAAAATACAGAAAACGTCAATTTGATGAAAACCTCATTAGTAAAAAAAATTGAAATATATAAGGGTGTAGTCTTGAGAAGTAATGAAGCCCTACAGTCACAGAGCATTAATTCAAGTAACATTGAACATTTTCTCATCCCCGGCATTCATTTACTGCAAAAACAAGAAGATACAGTCCATTTACTGATTATGACTGATATGTTCATCAACGGAAATAGAATACTGAAGGAAGTAACCATTGACTTTTTAAAGAAAAACTACTGTCTGAAAGTGTTTGGTAAAGATGTCGATTTAGAAAGTTTAGGCTAAAACAAATGTGATTTATCGTCAGCTGACGAGTTACAGGCCTTACTCTATACATTTCAAAGAGTAAATCTCTGCTATGGATTAGAATTTACTACAAGTAATAAAAAGAAGAGCATACCTCAACATATAAAGTTGGAGCATATCTCCATCAATGATATGACCCAGTCGAGACTAAGATGCAATACCTGTGTTGCTGTGATTGGCTGGTTTGCTCTCAGCAAAACATGTAAGAGATGCATTGCAAACTTAGGGAAATTTCTCAAAGAAGAAACTACTGATATTGATTTGAAAGAGAAAGAGGAAGATTTTACAGCTATTTTAGAGAAAATACTTCCAAATGCACCAACTAACATGAAAATTCTTTTACAATCTCAGTATGATGCATTGCAAGTTAAAGACAACAGACAAAGAAGATGGGACAGAAATATGATCAAAGTGTGTTTAAATCTCTGGTCTAGAAGTCCTCAGTCATGCAAGGATCTTCAGAGTAGTGGTGTTCTGATTTTGCCACCTGGCAGACAATTACAGAAATACAAAAACTGTGTTAAACAAGAGACTGGTATTAACAAAGATGTGTTCAGATGGAAGGCAAATGTGGCTAAACAACATAATATCCCTCCAGCGGGATATCATGGTGGTCTTATACATGACGAATCGAGCGTTCAACAAGACTTGGTGATGAATTGTAAAGGGAAATCAGCAGAGTTGATTGGTTGGATAGACACAGGGGAGGAGGGAAATAATATCAGAGTTACAAAATCTCAGTCTGTTGAATGTTCTTTAGCTACTGAAGTGTTTCAAGTGTCCTTTTTAGGATTCACTGGATTTCGATTCCCGGTTGCACACTACCCTACAGAAGGGATAACAGCATGTGAAATTTATTCTGTCATATATGACATAATATCTGAACTACAAACATAGGGATTCAAAGTGACATACATACTCCAAGATGGTTGAACACAAAATAGAGAATTCATGAAGTTGCATTTTAATGATGATAAAGAAGCCAGAGAAAAACATTTCTGCAGTTTGAATGTAGTGAACCCAGCAATGAAGATTGCGCATTCTCAAGACTTTTCACATAACATAAAAAAGATGAGAATTTGCAATATTAAGCAGTGGTATTGAGTCCTTCCACACGATAACACTACAGAAAGGTTCTAACATCATAACTTGGAGCCAGTGGATTGCAGCAGTGAATTGGGATGAAAATACAAACTCCAGGCGAATCAACCACAAAATAACCTCATCTCATTTGAACCCAGACTCAGCAGAGGAAATGCGCAACCATTTGGCAGAAGAAGTTCTGGATTCTAACATGCTTCATTTGATGAAGGAGTATCGCAAGTCGTTACGAAAAGGACAGGAGTTAGATGGAGCTGTTGATTTACTAGAGCACACTAGCCTTCTCATATCCATCTTTCGAGATAAAGCTCCAATTACAAGCGTATATGACAAGCGTATAGGAACTTTGCTTGCCATAAGAGATTGGTTTAGACACTGGAGGGAAGAGGGTGGTTCAGGTGAAAGCAAAATGAAACCCAGTTTGAAATGTCTAGACGATATGGACAGTTTAATATCTACATTCACAGAAATTACTAAAGACCACTTAAATCTAACCAAGAAAGCGAATATAAGGAAGAGGAACTTAAACTGAGAGGAGAAGAACTTAAACTTCAGAGGGAAAGATTTGAATTAGAAAGAGAAGAAGGAAGGGAAAGAGTAGAGACTGAAAAAAAGTAAAAGGCTCTTATGTTGCAAGCTTCTCCAGAAAGCTTTGAATCAAAAATAATTTTGTGTATTGCAAATTTCAAATTTTAATCAATAAATATCAAAATTGAAAAACACGATAAATAAATATCAATAAAAATTAAATCATGTCTAAAGTTTGTTTTGCACATTTTTCTTTACTCTGCGTCTTATATTTGAATGAAAATATTTCAGAACAGTCAGCGATGTAAATATTCTTCAAGGGAGGGTGGATGCAGCCCGAAAAACGACCCAGTTTCGCTCCCATACAAACATGTATGACAATTGGTTAGTAAGGCAGCGACTTTATACTATTTTCCAACAGGCTGAAGATAAAGTTTGTGGTTTTTCTTGTAATCAAGAAAAGCGAACAGGCTCAACAGTTTCCCAAATCCCCACTCCACACTAATTCTTACAGCTGACATGCGCCTGTTAAAACGTGCTTGGTTAGCAGAAAGAAAGGCACCTTTGGGTGGTACAATGAATGGCGTTAAGGGATATGCTGGATCCCCCAAAACACAGTAGACCTCATTGTTGGGCATAGTCATATTTCTATGCATTTCAATTTCCACACCACGCTCTCTCATCAAACCATTATCGTGTCGTCTCCCTTCCACTGGGCCATAAAAGTGCGCAATTATTCCATTAGGGGCCATGATACTTTGGAATTTCAAGCCATGCACTCGTTTATGGCCATTGTAAACAATTCTCTTGTTGTGCTGGACGACATATTGGTCGCACGGTACCATCGATGAAACCCCAGCAGTTTTCCAGAGGAGCATTTTTATCCCGAATAGCGGTAGCCATGACTTGAAGCTCACCATGTGACAACCAGGGTCTGTCCAGTGTATCGAGAAGAAAGGCATAATTGTCGTATATGAAGTCAAGTGCTGTGTTAAATATGTTTGAAAGCTCATATTTTGTTCTACCAAATAGCGGGGATAAGTCCTCGAGACGATTAGGATATGCAAGACGCCTAATTACAACGGATAACCCCTCCATTACACTGCACACTGTGCGATTCGCACACCGAAAAACCTCTAGGACTTCCATTACACGTCTGATCTCATTCAATCCAGCTTTATCAAAGCAAAATAAATGCTTACACTGTTGGTCTGAAATTTCCTCAAATTCAAGTACAGATTCATATTTACTGGATTTTGTTTCCAGAAGTAATAAGTCGTCGTCTTCCGAAATTGCGGCCAGCATCTTTAAATTTAGTGCCATTTTCGAAAGATTGTAAAATCAAAGCTTATAAGCTAACAAATGTTTATTATTATCCAATGAAAAAAACTTTTACATTAAAAAATTTTCACGTACACGTACACGTTTTAATTGCTAAACAACAAAAGTAATAACAACTTGTACGTGTAACTCTAACTTGTAATTCACACGTACAAGTACGCGTACACGTTAGTTTGCTAAACCTCTCTATTATAAACATCATCACAAACCTCAAGAAGATTGCTATCAAAATATATTTAAAATAATGTAAATGAAATGTAGAGACAATATTCAGTAATTCTTTTTTGAAATGAATAACAGATGAAACAAATTACTAGTATTAAATACTTGTTCATAAATAAATGGCAACAAATTAATAATGATAATAAAATAAATCAAGCTCGATATATAATAAATGTACTTGAACAAAAGCCTCTTTAATTAATAAAAAAAACAATTCAAGAAAATTACTTTCAATATTTATGAAAATTATAAAATGATTTATAAATTGAAAATGATAATTGAGTAAATTCTGATTAAAATATTAAAAAAGATAACTTCGAGGGGTGATCAAAAAGTTCGCAAACTAATTGAATAACTTCCATACAAGAAACAATATTTGGTTTTAATGTTGATTGTATTTTGAATTAATCCTCTCCGATTTTAATGCACATCAACCACCGTTCTGCGCATGCGCGAATGACGTGATATTGGCGGTCACGTGACCCCCTCCGTAGCGTTCTGAAACAAAAGTTGAAAGATTTTTCCTAGTTTTATATTTCATTTGTCAGAAATGGTCATATCTCGGAATAACAGAATGGGTGGATAATAATATCCTTTCCAAAAATAAGCATGGCGACCATTAAAACACAAATCTTCTGTCTCAGGAGAGACCTTTATTCAAGGTGGATAGAGAATGGGTGCATCCTTTTTATCGTATCTAATCTATACTTATAAATTAACAAATTTTGCAAATAAACTCTGAAACGGCTGCACAAGAGTTCTTACTACAGCCTGTAGGAATACACTAGGTATAAGGTGATGTCCGTAAACTATATTCAGATTTCACTCGCATAGTACCCAGATAGCAAGACTACATCGGGCCAACGTTGGTTGATATAGTGTTGGTGTTGGGTTGTTAATGTTGGTCCAACATTGGCCCAACAAATGATATGTTGGCATGAAAGCCGGTCCGTCTGTGTTGATTATGTGATGCTGGGCCAATGTTGGCCCATTGTAGTAAATGTTGGCATGAAATGTGGCCACTATATATATTGGGAATTCGATGTTGGCCCACCGTAGGTCCGACCGTGTAGACGTTGACATAAATTAAGACCATTGCGTGTTGGGATGTATAATGTTGGCCCATCTTAGGGCCAACCAAGTAATGTTGACATGAAACATGGCCAATGTGTGTTGGGCATGTAATTATCGGTCCAATGTTGGCTCAATGTAGTTAATGTTGGCATGAAATGTGGCCACTGTATGTTGGGAATTCGACGTTAGCCCACCGTAGGTCCGACCGAGTAGATATTTGCATAAATTAAAACCATTGCGACTGGAGATGCATAATGTTGGCCGAACATAGCATCAACCAAGTAATAGTGACATAAAACATGGCCAATGTGTGTTGGGTATTTAATCTTCTGTCCAATGTTGGCAAAATGAAGTGAATTTTGATTATAATCAGGCATTGATTGGGCTTTGAACGTTGGCCCAGCGTTGGTCCAACAATGTGAAAATAGGGGAAAAAAACAAATAGGTACATGGAGGTGATATGTTCATCACGCACATTTTTTTAAATTTGTATACTTCAGAACCGCCTATTTTAAGCTTCTTTAAATAGAGACAGCTCATTTTAATTAAAAAGTTATGTAAGGATGAATTAATCTTAATAACTCATGCATTGATTATCAATCTAAAAAACGAAATATTATTCAAAAACCTTATTTATGAAAACCATAGGATGTACTTTTGATGATTCTTATATGTTATTATTATTCAAGACCATTGCAAATATATCATACATGTTATATATGTAGAAGTTTTATTCTGCACATAATAATATTTTGGAGATTCTATATTTAGCACCATGGAACTTAAAGTGCTGAATTTTAGTGCTTCAGATAATTAGGTCAGTGTTGAAATCCACTTGCACAGCGGGTGACTGGCCGGTTTCCTAGGAAACGGGCATCCTAATTAGTTCTGTTTGGTAAATTCGGAGTGGTCACAATTTATCACTTGCAACATTTGAACAAAGCATGCTTTGAAACGCAAGAAAGAGAAAACGGATTGTTTAGCTCTTGAAATGTAAGTATTTAGATGTTTTATGTGTTATTGATGGAAGTTTATGTTTTTGAAAGTATATTAACTTGGGCATAATTTGTAACATTAAACAAGTTTTATAAAAGTTACACTTTCCAAAGTTTTTATAAAGTTTATTAGTAATCTAGTTAATTATTACTTATCTGAGTACTTATAGAAATCATTTTTGAATTGATTAAACTAATATATAATTTTGTATCGTTTATAGCAACTGGTGGAGAGAAAACCCTATCTGTTACAAGACCATTGATGTATGGAATTTACTGGCCATGCAGTGAGTGATTTAACTGTGTGGAGAACATGGATTTTATAGACAACGAAACAATTAATAATAACATGAACAAATGAAAAAAGGAGTGAATGATTCCAAAGTTGCACATACATGTATCTGAACACCGGATCCCAATAAAGAGTGGTTGTAAATGTAGTGATATATTGGATAGACTTTGAACAACCTTCCTGTTACATGTATTGGTTTTAATATACAGGAGTGACAAAAACAACATTTATTTGAAGAACTAGTTAATTATCCATGCAGGATTTAATAAATTAATTGTGATTTATTCCTTATTATGGAAATAAAAAATGTCACAGAACTGGAATTCATATTGTGTAACTGATTTAAATCAAAGTACTGAAAGTACTGCTACGAGTTGATGGTATTGTTTGTACGTTGTTTAACATCCCTCTCGAGAATTTTTACTCATATGACTAGGCATCACCACTTGCCAATGTAGAGCTGCAAATTTTGCCCTATGCTCGGCACTCTACGGCCATTGATCAGTGATGGATCTTTTTTTTGTGCCAGCACATACTGTGACACAGGACCACGATTTATACGGTATCATCTGAAGGACCGGTCGCCACGTCCCAAAAGTGGGATTCGAACGCACGATATAAGGATCAACTACTTACTGTTAAAATGTGTTGAGGTCAATGATACATATTTGGGTTATATGTGTTATGTGCTCTGATGAAAAAAAAATAAATAAAGCAGCTTTTCACACAAATATTTCAAACTAAGAGGACCAACCTTCAACAATATTAAAATAGGGGATTCGAACTTACAAAGAGCATAAATGAATAAAATCATTAATATGCACAGTAATATGCACATCAAATATTTTCACTATTTTCATAAATTGACAAATAATTTGACATTTTTCAGTGCACATCAGTATGTTTTATTTCTCGTGATTGAGCCACTCTTAAATTTCAAATCCTCTATTTTCATTGATATGCATATTACAAAATTCAAAATTTTGATTTGTTTAATATGGTTATCGAAATTCGGCTCCTCGTCTTTCAAAATTTGCATGTATATTTGAAATTTTCTTGATTTAGTCACGCGTGAAATTCAACTCCTTGTCTTGTATGGTCTTTGATATGCAAAATAAATACTCCAATTCTCCCGATTTAGTTGGTCTTAAAATTCAACGCTTTTTGACTTTTAGTTGAAATGAACATTTTAATTTTATGTTTTTTTTTCGTTTGGTTTAGACACTCTTGAAATAATACTACCTGACTTCAATTCATTGATTTGCACATTTCTTTCAATTTAGCTCTTTTGTAATTCAACTATATGGCTTTCATTGATAAATTCATGAAGGATTAATATTTCAATTCTTTTTGGCTTTTTGACTGAAGACTAAAACTTTATCACACGGGCATGATATATTAATCGTTTACATAATCTATTTACTATTGAATATATTTGATTTTTCAGTCTCTTGATTAACATGAATTTATAAACAAACATTTCTCATTTAATTTATGGATAACACCCGATTTAATCTTTCTGTATTTTTTTTTTTTTTTTTGGTTATCACTTTTTTACCGTCTTCTGTACTTTAAATTCACTGTATCACATTGCCAGCATCTGATAGTAAGACACAGCTGGATATAGTATAGGAACTTTCTTTCAAGAGTAGCGCAGACAATAAGATAAGAATCACAGGCATGTTAAGACACTAACCTTTACTGTATTTAAAACTTGCTGTGAAGCAGATCTAAATTGTGGAAGACAGTGGTTCTGTTATAGTTTGAACAAGAAGTAATGGCATTTACATAAAAATATTTTATCAACTGGTACAGCTCATTTCTTCCTTTTCGGATTAATATTTGATTTACTTCGACTTTCTTAACTGGGTGTTTCTCGCTTTGTTTACAATTACATAAGTAGTGTTCTATATATAAACATTTCATCACGGGGAAATTGCACTGGACATTAGCATACTGGATCAGCGCAAGGATTAGTTTATTTATATACCACTTACACGTCAGTCTTGTAAAAATAACCTGGTTTGTACAATATTTAATTGCGTAAATTTTCTTTCAAAATATATTTAAATTACTTAAAATAAGTAGAAATAGTTGAAAATACTGGTATTCATTGACTTAAAAATCAAAACTTAATTGTTTGCATGACATGTCACAATTTTTGACTGCATTCCCCTTGCACTATTTTCTCTCGCGGATTGACACAAATTCCCAAAAAATAAAATAGTAAGTATTTAAGTTTATAAACACTTCAAATCATATCAAGAAACATATTCTTATTCTGTGGATCATGAATATTGTAAATAAGCCAATATCATACAAGAATCTGTATGCAAAATACTCAAACGAAAATGTGATTAGTTTCGATACAAGGGGAATCCCTTACCAATAACATAACTTGAGTTGATGCCATCAACTCGTAAAAATAAGTGAATCGTAAATAATTTGCCAAATACGGCCAACGTTTCTCCAACATAAATAACATTGAACCAACATTAGGCCAACAAAAAGTTATACGTTGGGCCACTGTTGGACCAATGTCAGATTACCAACCTTCAAATGTTGGCCCAACGTCGAGCCAACTTGTTGGTCGAACGGTGGGCCGATGAGCAAGATGATGTTGGGCCAACAAATGAAACTGACAGAGGGCCAACGTAATTTTCACCGTTGGGCTGACATTGGCCCAACGTAAGCTTGCTATCTGGGTAATTATCGTAAATTTAATTAAAAGTCTACTTTCATTTTCGAACAACAGCTTCGAAATAGCATTGAAGAGAGAAAAGTGGTGGCGGATCTAAGTAACTTGCACTTTCAAAAACACTGACTACAAGCAAGCGCTTATTCATTTCATAAAACGTCATTTATGAATTATTATATCAAAACTTGATTCAAGCGATATAAAACAAAGAAGCTTTTGTCATTGATTAAAAAACTAAATGTGCAAATCCTTTCCGTTTATATCCGATCTCGCTATTTGTTGAAAGTTCTAGAAAGTCAGTTGGCATCGAACCCGATGTCTAAAAGAAAATCGAAGCGATTGTTTATCACGAAGGGACATCGAAATAAATGTAAAGAAATTGGTAACACAATGAGTTTGTGAATATATCTTAGTAACTAAGCTGTGCTAATGTTTTATAAATAAATGTCGATTAATGGCCATGATTATTTGTTTAGACAAATGAAATGGTACTGTAACAATTTGATTTTTTAAAAAAATACTTCAATGCTTTAAAAATGTGTTCTTTGATGAATACATTCCAGATGATTTTCTACATGTATACAGTATTTCATTTTAAAAACTTTTTTTATACCTTTTAGGCCTGTATGTACATTTGGGATGAAAGCTACGCTTTTATGAAATATTTTATATGTAGTACATGATGTATAACATAGTACAACAGAATAACGTTGCTTTATAACGTGTAAGAAGAGGCCTTTAATGAAATTGATTTTTGTAGAATTAAAAAAAAACCAAAATATTAGGATATGCATTTCTTACAATTATCTATTTCTGTTTCTAAACTAATTGCGGGACTTTGAAGTATTTTGTTATGCCTATATATTCTATATATTATAAACTGTCAATAGAATAGTTTTCTGAGTAGGTCTGTAAAAAAATAATTAATTTCCCCCGCGCTTGCGCGGGATTTCAGCTATTATGTTTAAAATCTAGAGTAAACGATATCTTAGGTATTTAATACTTATATCATTGTTCAAATTATAGAAAAAATACACCTTTACTTACTTTTAAATGTATTCTGTAAGCACAGGTACAACAATATTAAAGTACAAATATATCAAAATACAAATGTCAAAGTTCTGCAGTGCTGCACGGGCTGGCGGGAAGAAAGTCTCAGTTAATCTAATGATAGAATCGGGGAAACCCCTTAGTAGCTCGTACAAAAGTTCATTCGTACTGCACTCCTCCCCGTTCCAATTGGAAAGTTCTGTGTTTGAGTTATTTAATAATTTTTTTTTAAATTTTCAATATACAAAATATTACTTAATGAACAATACCTACTGACTACTATAATGGCCACAATTATTAAAACAATTATACAAACAATAAAACTGATTTACTGTTAACATGGCCATATAAGAATATAAAACATCATCACATCCAGCGCTGATGAAGTAGAATATGGAACACATCATCACATCCAGCGCTGATGAAGTACGATATAAAAGACATCATAACATACAACACTGAAGTAGAATATAGAAGACATTATCACATCCGGAGCTGATCAAGGAATTTGATGCAATGAAGACTGAATGTATCACTGTCAGCACACTTTACAGCGGCATGAAGGCATCTTTAAAATAAACATTAGATATCTTCAGCACACTAATAAAGCGGCATGCAATTCCACTTGGTCACCAGTCTTCTCTGTTTTTAATATCCGTAGAGCTTCCATTGAATTGAAGTCCTTTCATTTCTACAGTTGTAGGTTCCATCAAATATCCTTCCATGGACATATCTCTTCCTGCAGCATGCAAGGTATATTTCTGGTGTCCAGTTCTTTACTTGGTAGTATCTCATGAATTTGTGCTTAAATCCTAACCAATTATCCTTTCCATCATACTTCAGTCCCTTGGGAGGGTTATCATCTACCTGACGATTCTGTCCTCCTCTGTTGGCATAGGTTGATTAACTATTAGAGCAGGTTGGTTTACCGCTAGTTGTTGACCTTGATTGATAGGTTGTTGGTTATTTATTTGAGGTTGCATCTGCAATAACTGATTACCTGTTGGAGGCTGCTGATTATTTTCTTGAGTCTGTTGCACCGTATTGCCACAGTATTGCTGCCCTTGATTACCTGGATTTTGTTGTACCATGATCCCAAGGTTTGGTTGCATTTGATTACCTGGATTTTGTTGTACCATGCTCCCAAGGTTTGGTTGCATTTCAATTTTGATTACCTGGATTTTGTTGCCATGGGTAACCATAACCTTAAAACTGACTTACTTGTGGAATGCTTTGTGGGGGCACCGAAAACGGCATCCCACCAAATGGCATCCATTGGTTAGCATATACTTGTGACAATGGAGGCATAGATGGAGAATACTGCTGGTTCATTGCCTGATATGGTACATTAGGTACTGAGATGGAAACATACCTTGAGGACTGTGTGGAGTTGCCATGGGTACGGTATACTGATATGGCATAATCCCACCTTGACTGGATTGAATCAATGTTGGTTGACCCGACCATAAAGATCCTTGAACAGGGTGACCTGGAATAGACTGACCCTGCATGTACATGTGACCTTGCATGTTCTTGTCTGCATATGGATTCTGCATAGGTTGACCTTGTGCTGAGTGGGTGGACATTGTTTGGGTACTGATAGGTTGACCATGTAAAGGTTGACCTTGCACTGAGTGGGTCGACATTGGTTGTGCAAATATAGGTTGACAAGGTGTCATTTGAGTTGACATTGGTTGACACGACATAGTTTGACTGTATATTGATTGACCTTGCATAGGCTGCTGTGACATAGACAAGCCTTGCATACCTTGAGCTGGGATAGGCTGACCTATTTGAGTTGACATTGGTTGACATGACACAGTTTGACTATATATTGATTGACCTTGCATAGGCTGCTGTGACATAGACAAGCCTTGCATACCTTGAGCTGGGATAGGCTGACCTAATGAAGGTTGACCTAGTATTGACTGACCATGACCTGATGAAGGTTGACTTAACACAGGTAAATTAAATGTACTATGTTGGCTTGTTACAAGGTGACCAGTAATTGGTTGACTTGACACAGCTAAATTAAATGTACTAGGTTGGCATGTTACAAGGTGACCAGAAGTTGGTTGACTTGACACAGTCTCAGTTAATCTAATTATAGAATCGGGGAAACCCCTTAGTAGCTCGTACAAAAGTTCATTCGTACTACAAAATATTCAACTATTTTTCAAAGTGCTAATTGGAGGTCTTTAATTAGCAAATTGCTTAATTAAAAATACATATCTTTTCAAACTTGCTTTCACTGGCAAGATGACAACTGTCATTTTTAACCATCAGCCTTCCTTCACTAAAACGATTAATCCAATCATTAATTGAATTTATAGGAACTCATATATCAATAAACTGTGTACAAATTATTATATGATACTGTAGAGGGATTTGTAAGATATACAATAGATTGTACAGTCGTTTGTTGAACGAGTTCGACTGAAACAACCATTTTTCGTCACAAGTGACCTAACTAGTGACGTCCTTTTCACATTGTGACGTCACAAACAAGGAGAGAAACTTTATTCAGCATATGCTATTTATAGCACTTGTGTATGGCCACGTGTGTACCGAATTTCATTCTAATCTGAATTGTTGTTTTGTAGATATAGAGATAGTTTGCGAACTTTTTGATCACCCCTCGTAGTTTTATCTATATATAAATTAATTAATAAAACAATACTGAATAGATTCTATAAATGTATCTTTCAAAAGACACATAGTCAACAGTTCAACTGCACTCCTGCTCAATCGTTTCCAATTCTTGTATTTCCTGCAATTTTTCAAATAAATACAGGAAGTCAGATACTGATTTAAATATATTTCAGATATCATTTATGTTTGATGTTTCTTTTTAAAAAAAATGGAAGTTAAAGAAACAACTGCTAATTGTATCAGAAACATTAAATTTTCCTCAAACACTCCCCAACTCCAACTGTAAAATGGCTACGCAATTAATTATCCCCCCCCTGATTTGTTGATTGATGATGTATAACCTAGCAGATAAATTAAAATCAGTTGTTAGACACAATTTAATGTCTATGAAATAACAAACAAACCTTAATAATATTTAATGTAGTATATGAAATTGTACAGATGCAAAGTAATTTATGCAAGATTTTTCTGACTGACATATTAGGTTTCTACCTTAAAAAAGGTGCTCTGAATTGAATTGTAAGCCCTTTGGCCCCCTAAATTCGTTAGCAGCTTTTATGACATGCAATTCATAGAAGTGTCCAGCGGAAATGGATTGTTGTTCTGCCTTTCTTTCCAAAAGGGTGAGAAGGGCAGATCTGCCATCCATTCCCAGCTGGACCTCCCGTCTGGTAATTGTGGATGAAGACAAGTCCCAGATTTACAAAAAAGATGAATCATGTTGAAATATCTTGTACTTTGCATTATATTTCAACAGAATAACAATTAGAAAATTATTAAGTCAATATACAAATTTGTTTCATAAAATATCCTTTCTTCATTTGCAAATTGTCTGCGACTAATATTAAAATCTTTTGAACAAAGCTAGTACATGTACATACATTGCTGATTTCTACAGGGCCGATCGAAATCCTGGCATGTAATGGTTCTGCTGTTGCTTCGGCATTTTTAGAAGGGGATGGTCAAAGAAGTTCTGCCTCATAGCTTCTTCCGACGAAGTAAGTGTGAATCTTGTCTCCATTATCTGGAAAATATTTTTCATATCTGAGAAAGCACACCCACACCCTCACACACATAACCTTACACACAAACAAATGCATAGTACATTTAAATGCACATGCAAAAAAATTATTTTAGCTTGATTATATTTAGGCCACACCAATTCAATATCTTGGTCGCCGGACCCGCGCGCACGTAATTTATAACTTTCCAAAAAATAATATTAAAAAAAATTTCCCGCATACGGATAATTTTGTTCCGTTTTCCGCATCATTTTCGACTCATACTTTTATTTTTTTTCATTCCAAGTTACGGTTGCGTTTAAAATCAAGGCTTTCAAAAACGCACGTGTCTATTTCTGAATTACATTGATCGTATCACATCCAATTCTTTCGCGCCAAATTGTCAGTTTTCTAGTCAAGAGCATAGAAATATATCAAGACTGCCTGTGCTCGTGGTAAAAATTAGTGATCAGGAAGGAGGAGTTATAATGTCAAAAACTGTTATAAATTTTACAGGGGGGAATGTTCTTCAAACTGTTTGAAAAATGAGTTTACTATTTTTTCGAAAGACACTGATTCGATCGTTGAAATACGTTTACGTGAAAACCAACAAGCCCAGTTCATTTTTGCAGACAATGCTAATATCGATGTTTCAGAAATATCTACTACACTTAAATGTAAGTTTGTGCAATTAATCATAACTCAAAAACTTATATTAACTTTGAATCTTTGTTTAAAGCATCATTAATATGTATATAAAATAACGCATTAAATTGCTATGTTTGTAGCAAGCCTAATGAAATTGATATTATAAATTAAGAAGCATAAGTGATATTATGTCAAATGAAATTTCAGTTTTGTTCTTTTTCACTATTGTCATGAAAGGGCATAACTTTGTAAAAACTTATTTGAATCTGACTTTTCATAAAACATTTAATAGGTGTATGGTCAAGACACAGATTATAGAAAAACAGGGAAGTGTTTAAGACCCAGAAAGTTCGAGATATTATTGTTTTTGATAAAAACATAGATGTGTCTACACTCTACAGTGAAAAAAAGGTAAGTAGAAGGGATGTTTTATTACCTGTTTATGGTTTGAATTGCAGTTTCAGATACTTACAAGCTTGAATTTATTTTAGATTGATATATTGTGAGACTGCTTTCGGAAAATTGTTGAAGGAGGAGCTATTAATTCGTTTAAAAGAGGATCATTAGTATACCTGGTACCAGAGGACACAGAGGATCCAGGAATAGTAGTAAAGGAGGCCACAAACTGCACAGTTATTTTTTAAGTACTTTAAAGCACTTCCTTCCACCTGTGTGTCCATTGCTGAAGAACTGAAAATCTTCTGGATGATACAGACCCTTATATTTCTGCTCTCAATGAACAATATTCCATTATTCGAGCTTCATTTCAATTTTGTGAAAATATTCACGGAGACCTTAGAACTTAGGGGGGAAATATTCTGCCTAAAGGCCGGTATACACGATGAGATTTGTAGTATAATACAAGTATTATTATACTTTTGTATTATAATACTTTCTTGTACTCACGCTAATACAAATCTTATAAGATTGTAAATAAACTACGTGTTTCCCCCGCCATAATTATCTTTCTGTCAAGAAAATAAAAATGGAGGATGAGGCTCTGATAGCAGTGTCTATCATCGGACTTTGCACTGCTTGATATATTCCACAAGTCCTCTTCCCATAAAACCACGAGTTTTTTTATGTCTTTACTTGTAAAGTTGGCCATTATTATTAACCATGTGCTTTTTGTAGTAATGATAAAAATAGGATGACCCCTAGTGTCATTACATTTCATTGGTTGAAAGTGATAGGTAAGTTAAGACTTGTATTTGGAAATAGAGCATTGCTCTATTCTTAATACAGTTTTATAAGATTCGAAAAATCTTATGAAACACTGTATTAAGAGTGTATACACAGTAAGATTTTGTATTATAATACAAATCTTATAATACAAATCTTACCGTGTATACCGGCCTTAAGAGGTTTAAAAGATACGATGTTGTGAATTGGACATTTAAATGATGTATGATTCCTACTAAAATCACTATCAATTGAAATAAACAGGTTTTTAAAAAATAAAATATTATCGCTCGCCTCTTTTCATTTTACACCGCTCCTACGTTTTTAAATTTCAGATTTTTTATTTTAAAATTTTCAAATCGCTCGCCCGCCCCAATTTTTTTCTGTCGAAAATCCGAAGACCAAGAAATTAAATTGGTGTGGCCTTAAAACCATTATCTACAATAATACCAGTATATATTTTGGAAACAAAACACTGGTGTGTAACTGTATGTAAGGAGTGGTGATCGAATGTCATCTTTTGAATCGAGAAATATTGATGTACTTTTTATATAAAAATAAAGGAGTGACATACAGTGTAATATAAAAAAAAATTGCATACAATTATATACTATCACTTCTGAGTTCAACGCCATACATTGGATGTTCTGTGGCCTTTAAGATCTCTCCTTCAGCTTCAAACTGTGTTCTTTTTTAAAGGTTGAAATCGTTTTTATGTCGGCTTCAGTAATTGCTTGGCTGAAGTATTTGAACGTTTTTCCGGATCCAGAAAATTTAGAATAATAACTTGGTTCTGGTGCCTCTAAAATAGGCTTTGAAATTCTGGAAAAAAAAATTATAGAGGTAATGTTGTTTTAAAATTCTTTACATATGAGTACATGTACAACAAGATGTGTTCATCAAACACTATGCGTCCGGCGACAAAAAAGTTAGGAAAAAGCTATTTTTAGCAAATAGGTTACAGTCAAGGTCTCAAGGTCATTGACCTTGGTTTCATTTGAAAGAACTAGATTTCTGGAGTATGCATATTTAATATGAAGTCTCTATTTCTCGTGGTTAAAAAGTTATGTCGAAGGTATGAAAAGGGTATTTTTAGTATACATATCACAGTCAAGGTCACAGTCATTGTCCTTGGTGCCATTTGAAAGAACTTAATTAGTGAAGTTTGCATACAAAATATGCAGTCTCTATCTCCTAGGGTTCAAAAGTTATATGACAAAGGTAAAAAAAACCCTATTTTTTAGCACATACGTCACAGTCAAGGTCACAAGGTCATTGACAAAGAATGCCAAAATTGTGAATTTCATGGCTCCTGGGTCAGGGGTTGTGGTGGTAGGGCAGAGCATTAAATGATTGTACAGAGAAGATACATTAAATCTTTGAAAATTTTCTTCTCTGCTCCCACTAGGTATTAAGCAGATGATCTACCTAGTTATGATGAGCAAGGACCCTTTCTCCAGAATTGTGAATTCCAAGGCCTAAGGGTCAGGGGTACCGGGGGGGGGGGGCTCTACTTTTTACTGAAAATGAATTAATTGTTTGAAATCTGCTCCTTTGTATTAACCAAACATTATTTTTTAATAAGCAAGGGTGTCTTTTTAAAAATTGTGCAATGTGTGAACCTAGGGTCAGGGGTTCATGTCACAGTGTTAGAGGCACTTCTTATTATTGCTGAATATTACTGATTAGTTGAAATTAAGAAGATGGGCGGATAAGGCGGGCAGAATGCCTATAGCGTCAGATATAAAGAAATCACATTTGATATATAAATTGAGTATTTAGATTTACATCTCATCATTGAAATTTATGAAATTATGAGAAAAAAAAACATTTTCTGAGAAGAAATAAATCTCTTTATAAAATTTCATCCATAAAAATATTCCATGGTATTCGTGGGTTTCGAACCCCCAGCAATAAATACCGATGAATCAGACTGCTTTGCGACTAACGCGCTAACCACTATGCTACATGGCTCATGTATTGTAGTGGCATTTAAATCATGTTTGTGATATGACCCTTGACTTTATGGACTTGAAGTATTTCTCGGAAAGATGCGAATGTTTTGTCATAAAAGTGTATTTTTAACGTATAGTGGGTCAACTCTCTTGTAAACCAAAAAATATGTATTTTATCGCAAACTTTTAGGATTATCTTTCAAAAAAATGGAGCAAAGACCCACTCACATTGAAAAATTTTGTTAAAGTATGAAAAAATGATCGTTTTTGTTCTTTTAAGTCTGTGTATGCTTTTTCATAGGGAAATATTTTCAGTTTTTGTGAGATTTTTGCAAATTACAGAGATTTTACATTAAGTATACTTTAATATTAGATGAAATATGATATAAAATTTGGATATAATTGAGATTAAATTTTTTCACTTCTTATCTGCCGCGCTATAGGCATTCTGCCCGCCTTATACGCCCATCTTCTTTCCCCCTACCCTGCCTATGGGTATTCTCTCTTCCCGTAAACTCGAGTTATCGTTCTTAACATGAGTTATCTTTCCTAATAACAGGTATTGTAAAATTTCCGGTACTGGGGTAAAAGTATGTTGTAAATGACAATGTGTCTAAATGTGTTTTTTTTTAATTCAGCTTTCTTTTTCAAGTGTTTGAACGTCAAAACTCTGGAAAATAGTGTCTGGAAAGTTGTGGAACATGTCGCATCATTGATTGCTTAATAATATCACATTTTCAAGATATCTGCATAGCAGGCATGTAGTCGAAGCATCGCTCTTCAAAG
>PRKT01000277.1:606701-617339 GCA_003671525.1 Saccostrea glomerata
TTGGGACCTTAAAACATATTTAAGTAAAAGTAGGTCACTGTGACCTACTTTTAGAATTTTGCAGGCATTTGTTTTCAAATTGTTTAAAAGGCATATTTTGATTACCTTCAGACCAATGATCATCAAACTTGGTCAGCTGATGCATCTTGGGACTCTGAAAAATGTCGACCAAAATGTAGGTCACTGTGACCTACTTTCGACATTTTATGGCCATATTTCAGTATCTTAGGTATTTATTGGCTTTGAATCATCAAACTTTGTGAGGTGATGCATCTTGGGTTTTCGGAGAGTGACGACCAAAAATTAGGTCACGGTGACCTATTTTCAATATTTTATGGCTATATTTATGTATTTCCAGTACTTATCGGCTTAGAATCATCAAACTTTTTCAGTTGATGCATCTTGGGTTTTTGGAGAATGTCGACCAAAAAGTAGGTCATCGTGACCTACTTTTGACATTTAATGGCTAAATTTATGTATTTCTAGTACTTATCGGTTTAGAATCATCAAACTTTGTTAGTTGATGCATCTTGGGTTTTCAGAGAATGTCGACCAAAAAGTAGGTCACAGAGACCTACTTTTGAATATCTCAGGTATTTATTGGCTTAGAATTATCAAACTTGGTCAGCAGATGCATCTTAGGCCTCTGATAAATGTCAACCAAAATGTAGGTCACGATGACCTACTTTTGACATTCAATGGCTTTATTTAAGTATCTCCAGTACTTATCGGCTTAGAATCATCAAACTTTGTCAGTTGATGCATCTTGGGTTTTCGGAGAATGTCGACCAAAAAGTAGGTCACGATGACCTACTTTTGACATTTTATGGCTATATTTAAGTATCTCCGGTACTTATATGCTTAGAATCATCAAACTTTGTTAGTTTATGCCTCTTGGGTTTTCAGAGAATGTCGACCAAAACGTAGGTCACGGTGACATACTTTTGAATATCTCGGGTATTTATTTGCTTAGAATCATCAAACTTTGTCAGTTGATGCATCTTGGGTTTTCCAAGAATTTAGACCAAAAAGTAGGTCAAGGTGACCTACTTTTGAATATCTCAAATACATATTGGCTTAGAATCTTCAATCTTAGTTTGTCTATTAATGCATCTTGAGTCCTCAGAAAACTTCAATCTTAAAGTAGGTCACCGTGACCTACTCATGTTTTTTTTTTTATAGCTTTATTAAAATATCTTCAGTCCTAATTGGCTATGAATCATCAAACTTTTTATCAGTTGATGCAACTTAGGTTTTAGGATACTTAGAGTTAGAGGCTTCAAATACAAGTGATAGGTTGTACAATTTCTCAGAAGAGCGATTCAAGGCCCTTGGGCCTCTTGTAATGAACGGTGTTGCCATGGTTACTAAAAATAGAAATTTCTGTGAAATTCCTTTTAAACGCTACTCCTTCTTCAGTTTTTGTCTGATTTCAATATAACTTGGCAATATTACAAGTAGACTACACTAAAATACATGACTGAGTGCATCGGTTTTTGAATTCCATTAACGGTGTTGCCATGGTTACTGAAAATAGAAATTTCTGTGAAATTCCTGCGAAACGCTACAGTTTTGGTCCGATTTCAATAAAATTTGTCACACAAGTAGACTACACTAAGATTCACATGCTAATTCAGTGAGTTTGTTTCACCCGATTAGGGAAAACGTAAACCATGCGCAGTTCGGGGGGGGGGGGGGGGGGGGGGGGGGGGGGGTGGTCGGTCGGATCTCCCTGACTGAATTTGTAGAATTATAATTAATTGTACACATGCAAAAGTGGCTCACATAAGTTTCATGTAAATTCTCGCATGAAAAATACACGATAAAACAAGACATATGAAATTTATGTGAAAACTTCATGTGATTTTAACAAAAATGATTTTTACATGAAGGGCATATCGCATATCATGTAAAGATAACTTCACATGAAAGTTCAAAAAAAGATTTGTGTGAAATTCATACAAAGTCACATGATATTCACATGAAAATATACTGATATTTTCCCGCGTTTCGCTAGTATAGCGGGAAAATGTTGTATTAATGACAAGATGTTTATACGCATGTTGTTTGGATTGGCCAGAGAGTGACCAAAAGAAATTGATTTTGAGGTGTATTAGAGAACTGATTTTTAAAGGTTGGTCACTTCTAGCCGCCGACTAAAGCGAGAAACAGCTAAATAATGGACGCCGGGGACGTTCAACAGCAAATAAATCGGTCAATTCAACAGGCCAACAATGAGATTTTGAGTCAGTTTTCCAGTATTTTGGACAGTAGACTTTCGACAGTGCAGAGAAGTATAAATAAAAATCAAAAAATAATCGCCGAGCGACAAGAAGCGAAGTTCGAGCAAGTGTTCACAGATAATTATAAATTCAAAAAGCGCGGTAATGAAGAACAGCATAAGCACAATGTTAAAGTACTTGCAAAGCTGAAGGAGGCGAACGAAGAACTGGAAGAGAACCGCATTCAAGGAGTGAGACAAAAGATAACAGAAGGTATTGACTTGATTAAACAGAGACAAAAACTAGTTAAGTTAGCAGATTCGTCATCGGCCGGGTGGAAAGCTGTAGATGAATATGTGAAGAACCCAATAGCTTCGGACTCAGATGATGAAAAAAGAATTTCCAAGGCGCAAACGAGGGCAGAGAGAAAAGTCAACGACGAACGCATCAAACGTCGAAGGGATATGCGAGAGAAGTGGAGGCCCTACCCTTCTATCAACGCTACAGGAGGCAGTACTTCAACCTCTACTACGACAGATGTATGTATGGAGATCGGGCCAGTGCTACAGGTGCCATAAGAAGGGACACTGGAGAAAGGACTGTACAGAAAAAATAGATGAAAAGATAAGTAGTTTTGTATTTGAATATTTTGACACAAAGCAGTCATGCGAGACGAACACAGGTAATTCACCGGTAGGTAGGCTGAAAGAAAATGTAGGTCAATGGCGTTCGATTGGAGCGAGCAGGTATGTCTTAAGTGTAATTGAATTTGGTTACAAACTGCCTTTATTTACAATTCCGAGTTCTATAGAACTTAAGAATAACAAATCTGCATTGGAAAATGCCAATTTTGTATCAAATGAAATAGAAAAGTTGGTAAAAAAGGGCTGTGTTCGACAGGTTATGGACAAACCTAAAGTAGTGAATCCATTGACTGTAGCAGGTAATAAATAATAACAAAGGTTGGTTTAATTTAGATGCTAGGCATGTCAATCCACATTTATTTAAATACAAACACAAGTATGAAGACGCGAGTACATCACGTGAACCTTTTCAAGAGGGTGATTACATTTTTTCATTTGACTTGAAAAGCACTTATCATCACATTATGATAAATGAGTTAGACAGAGAGTATTTGGGTTTTAAATGGGAAAACAAATTCTATGTGTTTAACGTTCTGCCATTTGGCATTAGCACTGCTGGATAAATTTTCACAAAGGTTTTGCGAGAAGTAGGTAAATTTTGGAGATCGAAGGGTTATAAAATCGTTATGTATTTAGATGACGGCATAGGTGGCGCTAAAACTTTAGATCACGCTAGAATTGTTAGTGAAAAACTTCAAGCTGATTTAAATGCATTAGGTTTTTTAGTGGCTGATGAGAAGTGTCAGTGGGAACCAGTTCAAGAAATAATTCGGCTAGGTTTTGTTTGGGACACAAAATGTGATGGAATATCAGTATCAAATTCTAGGATACACAAACTTAAGGGAAATGTTCAAAATATTTTGGAAGGCATCAAAGCCGGATACGAATGGTTTGAAGTGCGATTCATTGCATCAGTAGTCGGTCAGATCATTTCAACACAAACTGTTTTTGGGGATGCAGTTAGGCTAAGAACCAGGTATATGTATTATTGCATTTTAATAAGATCCAGTTGGAATTCTTATATTATGTTGAGTAAGGAAGCTGTAGAGGAATTTCAGTTTTGGCTAAAAAATTTGGAAAGCATGAATGAAAAGGGTGCTCGGTTGAGTAAGGTAAGGGACAAAGATGTCAGACAAATTGAAGTATTTTGTGATGCTTCAGATTCTGGATATGGAGGTCATTTGACTCTAAGTTCAAAGGATGAACAGAAGGAATACGAATGGTATGGTATTTGGAATGAGTGTGAAAGTAGACAGCGTTCCACTTGGAGGGAACTTGAAACTGTGAAGAGAATTTTAGATAATTCTGTGGATTTGGTCAAGAGCAATTCAGTTGAAGTAAATTCAGATAACAAGAATGTGCCACACATACTTAAGGTAGGAAGTAGAAATAAGGGCTTACAGGACATTGCTATGTCTGTGCATGGGCTGTGTAAGAAGGAGAATATTCAGTTGAATTGCAAATGGTTGCCTAGAACTGCTAATAAGAGAGCAGACACACTAAGCAGGATGAATGATTGTGATGATTGGGCAATTAAACAGGGAGTGTTTGAATATTTTGATGAAGCATGGGGTAAGCATAAATGTGACAGATTTGCTTCTAAATATAACAGTAAGTGTGAAATATTCAATTCCAAATATTGGTGCGCTGAATCAAGCGGAGTTGATGCTTTTGAACAGGTATGGTCAGATTGTGTTAACTGGGTTGTACCACCACCTAGTTTGATACAAAGATGTGTAAGAAAAATTGAATTTGAGAAGTGTAAGTGTACTCTGGTGATACCAGAGTGGAAATCTGCACCCTTCTGGCCAATTTTGGTCTGTAAGGATTGCAATTTCATTTGGTATGTAAGAAATGTAGCTAAACTTAAAAATGTTGATGTTGTGTGTAGAGGTAGGGGAAAGAACGGTATATTTGGTAAAGAAGGACTTGTGTTTAATATGATGTTCTTAAGAATTGAATTTTGATTTTTCAGGAATAGGTTTGCAGGATAGAGTTCGGGAGGTAGCGCTGGACAGTGGAGTGAAACCTGGCAGTTATTTGGACGATCTTTGTCCCCACATGAGTGTTTTGATATTATCAAGTAAAAGTGACAACACGAACAAAAACTATTTCAACGCTTTCAAAAGATGGGAGACCTTCATCAAATCACATGGACATACATGTAGTGCACTTCCGGCAAACCCCATTGACGTGGCATTGTATTTGAAACACCTTTTAGATAATGGCGCAACGCAACATCCAATTAATTCGGCTGTGTACGGGATCAAGTGGGCGCATGACTGTTTGGGTTTTACAGCTCCTACAAAAAATTCATTTGTTCTATCAATACAGGAAGCAGCGAGGAGAAAAGTTTCTAAATCTGTAAACAAAAAGGAGCCGATTACCAAAGTTTTAATAGAGTTGGGTGTTAAGTTCCAGGATTCAACTGATTTGTTAATTGTTAGAAACCTCACAATGATTTTGTTCAGTTTTGCTGGTTTTTTGCGATTTGATGAGTTAAGCTCTCTGTTTCAACGATGTACTGATTCATGATGATTATTTAGTGATATGCATCAGAATAAGCAAGACAGATCAATATCGGCAAGGGAACGAAGTACTTATTTCAAAAGGGGATACTCCGGCCTGTCCGGTGAGCATGTACCAGCGCTATTTGGAACTTGGAGATGTGGGTGATAAACAATTTTTTGTATTCAGACCTATTTTTAGGTCGAAAGACAATTGTAATCTGATTTATAAAAATAAAAAGATAAGTTATTCTGCTGCAAGAAATAACATAATACCACTTATTAAATCTGTTGTTGGGGAAGTAGATATAGGGCTTCATTCTTTAAGGTCGGGGGAGCTACTGTGGCTGCAAATTCTGATGTTGATGATAGATGTCTTAGAAGACATGGTAGATGGAAAACAGATAGTTTAAAAGACGGATATATTGTTGACTCAGTTGAGAAGCGTTTGCTAGTTTCAAAATCTCTGGGTTTATAGTCACAGTCGTTTCTCTTTTAGCCCATACTTTGTGATTTCTAGCGCACGCACGGCTGGCTGTCATGCATAGAATGATGTTGTTTGTTTGTATAAAAGGAATGGAGTGAATACTGATATTTTCCCGCGTTTCGCTAGTATAGCGGGAAATGTATTAATGACAAGATGTTTATACGCATGTTGTGTGGATTGGTCAGAGAGTGACCAATAGAAATTGATTTTGAGGTGTAGTAGAGAACTGGTTTTTAAAGGTTGGTCACTTCTAGCCGCCGACTAAAGCGAGCAACAGCTAAATTTTTTAATTGAAAATGCTATTCCAAATACAGTTTTAGTCTGATTATAGTACATGTATAATTTGGCATGCAAGTAGTGTATATTGAGATACATGATCATTATTCTGTTTATTGCTGTTGTGAAGTTTCTCGTTGCAACTGCCACTTTTCTTTTCTTTGTTTAAAGTACAAACCAGTAGAGCTATAGTATCGACATAGACTTCTGGTTGTCATAACTATTTCAAAGTATGGATTTGACTATTTCTTTCTATCTTACCACTACATCTGCATCATGTTCCTGATAAATTACATTAAAATTACAAGAGATGGAATTCCTATAATATTCGTAAGTCCCCTTCTGTATTTCAATATATATTTATAATTTTATTATTACATGTATATCAAAATCCTACCAAAAATAATATGTTAATTATGTTTTAAGTCAGTATAAACTTAAAAGTAAGTTACGAATCTTTTAAAAAATATTTTCGTTGCCTCATTACACAATTTCACATAAAAAAAATGTAACCTTAATTTGTGCGAAAAACCATGTGAGCTTAAAAGGTGCGTTGATCTGTATTACTGATTCAAAGTTGCTTACATTGCCATCACTTCTGATTTCCTTTTCAGTCCTTTTATCCTTACACCCTCTTCAAAGGACTTGTTCGGGAATACCAGTGCCAGCTGTGCATTTGAGATATTAGAGAGGTTAAGCAAACCAACGTGTACGCGTACTTGTACGTATAGCAGGGGATTCCCCCCGGAAGTCTGTATTACGTCATCATTCTTGTTAATGACGAATTTCTACACGTTTATCGAAACGTGTAAATCACCGAGTACACGTAAGTACAAACTTGTAGCTGATATTTCTTTATTTGATGTTTGTTTGAAAGAAAGATAACGAATTTCGAAAAATAAAAGATATAATGCGGATGTTGGTAGAAAAAAAACATATGTTCTCACTGAAAAAAGTATCTTATTGCTTGTCAAATACACACACCTATTTACTATCTTGTCTGTCACAAAATACATATATGAATCAAGTTTATGACAACTTTTAAAAAACATTTTCTTTAGATGTTTAAGCATTAATTTGTTCAAATTAGTGATACACGGTATAAGTTCACAAATCATCTTTGATAATTCATACAGAGACGGTTAGGTCGAGGGGTCCTCCCGATCACGGAGTGTTGCAAGGAAGGTCACTACCAGACACATCGGGAATCTGCCTTATCAGACTGTACTGTCTGGCACAGCCATCTTCTTCTGCAGTCCTGCAAACCGCTCGAATTAAAAAATATATGTGTCATAATGGGTTAAACAACAAATCATGACCAATGTTACTACTTGACAAAAAGGGGATGGAAGGGTGATTATTATTTATATTGTTATTGTACATGTATAATGATGTTACATGTTTCAAAAATGTTTTACATGAAAGTTTACATGTCTGATGACAACCAGTATTATTGTACTTATATTGTGCAGTTATTTTTTTTTCAGATTTTCAAGATGACAAAGATTTGTTCGGCTGGGAAAAGAGGAATAGTTTGGGAGTGTTGTTTGGGTAACTTTAAAGGAGAGCACCACTATGTGTTGAGACACATGTTTTCCAAGCGTCTTACCTTCGACGAATGACCCTGCAGGTTCCCAGTCTGTGGATAAAGTCACTTCGACAACAACAATTCTAAGAATCATCCCCAATGGTATTCTTTACATGCAGCTTTGAAGGGATCTTTTGTTCCCCTCCCTACCTCAGCTGACGTCAGGGAGGAGAGCAGGGTAGTCTTCACCGTGATTCGAAGTTGACGTTAGAGGATTTTGTCGCCCACTGGGAGAGGAAGCGTCAAGTTCACACCACGACACAGGTTGTACCATCGACCCCTGTTGCTCTGCGCACCATTCTTCCCTCCACTTTCCCTCCCAGTGGAGTTTCACCAGATAAGCCAGTCAGGGCTGTTCCGGTTTTGACTCCACCTGTTCCTACTTGTGAGCCTAATGTGCCTGCCACTCCTGCTGATGTAAGTACTTGTCTTAATATGCCTGCCACCTCTTAATTATAGTGTACCTGTTGTTAAGCCTGTTGTGCTCAGCAAGAAATATGTTGACATTCTGTCAGATTCCTTCTCTTCGAGAACACCAGTGATTTTGATGCAATGACCTTCTTGTACCTGTGACGTAGGGATGAACACCTCCCCCTACAAAGATGAGTTATCCAGACTGAAGATCATCTCGAGACAGGAGCGAGCCCTCAGGAATAATACCCCGTCATCATTGACCTGCAGCGGCTTATCAGGGAGAAGTTGAATGACCCTGCCTCTTGAAGCATCCACCATGGTCCTGGAGAAGGAGAGAGGCCTTAGACTGTGCGCCGGCTGTAAAGTCGGTAGTGTATCAGCCAGCTGGTCAAGGACCGAGACCAAGGAGTCCTTCCCGTGCCAGCTATCATTTCTCTCGTTTGGAACATCTCTTCACCCCTGACAGGAAAAAGTCTAGATTTTAAATAGGTATAAATGCAGGTAAATGAATCATTATTTTTGGCAATATTACAAAATAAGTTAGTGAAATATGGCCGAAGAGATAAGAAGTGTTTTTTAGTACTCTTCTCTTTCCTTATTATCGCATACTAAGCTCTTTTGGTCTCTGACCAGTAGAGCAGAAAAAATGCAATTCCTATCTGTCCAAGTCCTTCAGGAAAAAAAATTACAAATACCTTCGAATTATTAGCTCACCTGAGCCGAAAGCTCAAGTGAGCTTTTCTGATCAAAATTTGTCCGTTGTCTGTCGTCGTCGTTGTTGTTGTTGTTGTTGTCGTTAACTTCTCACATTTTCGACTTCTTCTCAAGAACCATTGGGCCAATTTCTTACAAACTTGGCACAAACTATCCTTAGCTGAAGGGAATTGAAGATTGTTCAAATGAAGGGCCACGCCCTTATTCAAGGGGAGATAATTGAGAAATAGTGAAAATTTGATGGTATGTTTTAAAAATCTTCTTCTCAAGAACCACTGTGCAAGGAAAGATGAAACTTATATGGAAGCATCCTCAGGTAGTGTAAATTCAAGTTTGTTCAAATCATGACCCCCGGGGGGTAAGGCGGGGCCACAATGGCCGATCAAAGTTTTACATAGAAATATATAAGAAAGTTCTTTAAAAATCTTCTTCTCAAGAACCACTGTGCCGGAAAGATGAAACTTATGGGGAAACATCCTCAGGTAGTGTAGATTCAAGTTTGTTGAAATCATGACCCCCGGGGGTAGGGCGGGGCCAAAATGGCCGACCAAAGTTTTACATAAAAATATATAGGAAAAATCTTTAAAAATCTTCTTCTCAAGAATGACAATACCATAATTCATCATATTTACATGGAACTCCGAAGCATGCTCAGGTAGTGTAGATTCAAGTTTGTTCAAATCATGACCCCCGGGGCTAGGGCGGGGCTAAAATGGCCGATCAAAGTTTTACATAGAAATATATAGGAAAATTCTTTTAAAATTTTCTTCTCTAGAATGACAACGCCATAATTCATCATATTTATATGGAAGCATGCTCAGGTAGTGTAGATTCAAGCTTGTTCAAATCATGACCCCCGGGGGTAGGGCGGGGCTAAAATGGCCGACCAAAGTTTTACATAGAAATATAAAGGAAAATTCTTTAAAAATCTTCTTCTCAAGAATGACAACACCATAATTCAAATGATTCATGATTCAAAGTTGTTCAAATCATACCCTATAGAGAGGCTGCGCCTTCTCGTGACCTTTTAACCTCTCTATAGCGTATCTAAAGAAAACCAATTAAAAACTTATAAGTCACATGTACCATAGCACTCTCAGTTTTCCTAACAAGGCAGGGAGATGATGTACAAGTTCCAAAAACATTCCCTTATATGGTTTGTCACCTGATATACATGTAGTTATAGACGCACGCACTATACATTGTTCATATAAATTACATTTTTCTGAGCATTTTGCGCACTTGAAGTCAAAAAGCGAAAATGGACAATCTAGGTGAAATGAGCATGAATCTTGATTTTCTTGATTTGCCGCAAAAATTTTGAGTGGGACAATTCTATTGATGATCAAACGCTCTCACAAATAGGCCAGTTGATAGAGGACGAAGTGAATGTGTTTGATGGTATTGAGGATTTATCTCAAGCGCCTGCGGATTTTCATTTGACCCAAGAGCCGGTTACACCCGAGAATGTTATACAGCAGTTGGGCCATTCTGACGATCGATTTGTGAAGTTTTACAATGACAATGATATGGAAAACCTTCTAAAGTCTACCGAGAGTAAAAACACAAGAAAGAACACAAGTTAGAGTGTGAAAACTTTTCAAGAATGGCGATCTGCGCGTATACTAGGTACCGGAAGTGAAAATCCTGAACTTAGAATTTAACCGAACCTGCGCTCATTAACAAGTTGCTAGGTAAATTCGTTGTGGAAGCTCGCAGAAAAAATGGCCAGCCATATCCCCCAAAATCACTGTACATGTTATGTGTCGGAATACTAAGGTACTTT
>PRKT01000277.1:622931-648566 GCA_003671525.1 Saccostrea glomerata
TGCGCGCAAAATGACCTTCGTTCGGCACATCTACACAACATGCCTACTAACCCTAAAAAGGTTTTAACTTAGTTTGGTGAACAGTTTCTGAGAACACTTCCGGACAAAAAAAGTCCGGAGAAGAAATAAGAAGAAAAAAGAATAATAATAATAATAATAATAATAAGAAACAGAGTAAAAACAATATGTTCCCCAACTTCGTTTGGGGAACATAATAAGAAACCGAGTAAAAACAATATGTTCCCAAACTCCGTTTGGGGAACATAATTACGTTTTGTTTTGAAGGAGGACTAGCACAACGCCATGTTCAAGCAAAGGAGATAGTGCATCATTTCCGAAATCTGAAATTGTACAACATGTACAATGTACGATGTTACATTGTTTTGAAGGAGGACTAGCACAACGCCATGTTCAAGCAAAGGAGATAGTGCATCATTTCCAAAATCTGAAATTGTACAGCATGTACCAATAGTACATTGAAATTATTAGCAAGTGCGGAGCCGTGCGTTTTACCGCCGAGTCCTTGAAAACGGTCCGGACAAAAAGTTGCGGTTCAGCCAACAAGCAATCGGTGTGAATAAATTATCTGCCATAATGAAAACCATGTTTTCGGATGCTGGAGTTCAGGGTTATTTTGCGAATCATTCCGGAAAGCGCACTCTAGCCAAGCACCCTTTACCAAGCAGGTGTCCCAGAGCAAGAAATCATGGGAAGAAGTGGCCATCGTTCAGTTGAAAGTGTGAGTAAATACAAACGGCCGTCTTCTGAAATGTTGAAAGAAATCTTAAATTTGTTGAAGCCCCAGCAGTCGGAGAAAATGGATATCTTTAAGCAAGAGCCGCCCCCGAAAATGATTAAACCGAGGAAAATCGATGTGAACCTCCAGCTTCCGCCAGCCACTTTTTTCAGATCTGTACAGTTTATTTCAATAAACAAAATGAAAATTTTTAAGTGGATTGTAAATCAAGACATTATCATTTTTGGTTGAAAGATATCGATCTAATTCTTGTTTTTTTGGTCATTATGTACACATGTGTATGTACCTGACACATTATTAAATATTGTAAATAAAGTTTTGTTTTGTACATGTATGCAATTCAAGGCTCCGCCCATGGATTATGGTGTAGATAGCCCACAGATGAAACAAAAGAAAAATGGCGACCTATGGTACATGAAGAATTTATACAATGTATGCGCTGTGCCTGAAGTCACCTGTCAATGTATCCGTGTATCTAGTTTGAGATAAAAGTACTATTTGTTTGAAAATAAAAGAATATCTCTAAAACTAATTGCATTATTATAACTCTTCTAATATTGAATTGCTATTGTCAATTCTAAGTTTTGAGAAAAATGCTTATCAAATAGAAAATATGCGAGAAATCATTGTAATTTAAACCTTTTGATATAAAAATGATGATATACAGCGCTATGACAAAAGTATTCGCGATGTTTACGTTATTCTTGCGCTGTGCTTCGCTCGGGGAATAGGCAATAACTCTAATTAGATGCCGTGTTGACATACCAAATCTTTACAGTGTCTTTTTATCGGTGACGTTATATGTAGGTAATCTTATCGTCTGCTGTCTCTGATTTTATGTAAACAAACAGGGATTTAGATGGGTAGGAAATCTACAGAAATATCAAATAATGTCAAGAAATAAATTGTGGTATAATACCGCCATCTTAAAATGCCTTAGAATTTATTTTTAGTACAAAACGCTGGGGCATTAACATTAATCAGTCTCTGTTATTTTTTTTTACATGTCCGTTAGCTCCATATGTAATTTTACCTTCATTTTAATGATACATTATATATGGATAGAATTATAGTAAAAGAAATGGATTGAACCTCGATAGGTACATGTAACTCTTGCGCGTCTGAACTTCAAAAGCGACTTCTATGCTCTGCAATGTTTATTTATATTACAGGTTTGGATAAAGTACCCCGATTATAGAATTTATGAAATAAAAGCATTCAACTAATATGGTCCAACTGAACAGCTTGAGAACAGGTTTTAATTGATTTGCAGTAACTAATCAGTACCCCGGTAAAAGAGTATTAGGACCATATATACTTGCCAATACCATTTGTTTTTATAATTACCATTATTCAAAACCCATAATTTTTTTTAATGTATAACTATAGTGTGCTAACATTTAATTTTCATTTGTTCCGTGATTAAATATCGGTAGCAGGTTTAAATGTAAGAAGTAATAAACCTGCATCGTATTTCCAGAACTGAAAATTAAAGAACTTTTATAACAATATGTAGCTACTGAATATTACAAATTTATAAATTTGTCATTATTACATGTAATTACTACATTTTTACGGCTTAATTTTAATTGTTAAAATCATAACCGGCAGCATAGTCAAACCATTTGTATCGTTTACCGTATATACATCATGTACATGTAATATTGAGTATTTTCTTTCAAATAATGAACTTGTATCTTACGCACATTAATTTTTCGTGATTAAAAAATACATGAATGAGAGAGAGAGAGAGAGACTCGCCTTGCTCATATTTATACATACATATATTTATCAAATAGTTCTTTATCAAATATATCGGTTTTGTTGACTTCATTCTATTAAACGTAATTTCCGTTTCCTATTTTAATTAAATTTATTTATAGATTTTATTCAACTTCAAGCACAATTTGAAGTACTAAAATGAAGTCCATGCGCTAAGGTGCTATTGAATATCCGGAATTTTTCTTTAATCTTTTATACCTGCGCTTCCTCCTTTACGGAAAAAAATGTAAATACATCTAAATTGAACGGCGTGTATAAACCGATGTGGTTTCGGCTAGGCAATGTGTTTTTGAACATGATCAGCGACCTTTGGGGTGGGGTATAAAATGAAGATAATGCAGAAAAACGATTAAAATATTATTCTCTCGAACTTCTGGGCAAGAATGGGAAACCATACCCATCAAAGCTTCCTGTAATACATATAAATAAAGATTGTACTGTTTTTCAAATTAAGACTGGAATAGGCATTCAAAATTAAACATAGGAAGTTGTACCCCCGTAGACAAAGTGATTGTGTATTTTGGGGGTGGGGTGGGGTGGGGTTGGATGGGTTAGGAATAACATTTTCTGTTTCACTGTCCAGCTGTCCTTCTGCCTCTCAAGGTTTTCCCTGAAGGCCAGGCTTTAAATACATGGAGAATACAAAGATTTCCAATGATTCTAAGGTGTGTCATGGCATCGGTTCAAGGGAATATTATGGCAAATTCAAGGTCACTAGAGAAAGAGTTAATGTTTTGTATGAGCCATTTATATATGTAATCGAGAATATCTGGAAGCTCATACTTGATAAAGAGATTTTTTGTGACAAAAAGGTTTTGTATCATTTTGATAGTATAAATTCAATCTAGTCTTTTCTTTTTTAAGTTCAAACTTTATACAGATTGCTTATGGTCCTCCGGTTTCAGATGACTAAAAATAATGCCATTTTATCAAATTCAGGGTCACTGACAGAAAAAGTTGCAAAATTCCTGTCTAGCTTATGAATTTCTAATCACTAAAAGTTGTCTGAGATTGAGGGTTTGTCTTGACACAGTTCCAAGGTTATTCCATAGAGATCAGGGTTACTGACAGAAAAAAATATTTTCTTTTCCACGCTACGAATTAATAGATAAAATAGATTGGAGGCCGTACTTGAAATATGGATTATTTATAGATAGAAGTTGTGTCATGACCTTGATGAAGGCAAATCAAGGTCACTGACAGAGAGAAAAAATGTTCAAGCATAACTATGTAATTAAGATTCACAAGAGGCTCATCCTGAGAATAGAAGATGCTCTTATAGAAAGTAAAGTGACCTTGACCAAAGGTCGGCACTTCCTGCCCAAAGCTCCAACGGAAGATCTACTCGTTGCTTTGCAGCGAGCTCGGCTCTAGTTTAATATTGTAATAATTTGAAGAATAAAACGGTCCGCTTAGATGCCTTTTATTAATTAATTTAATTTATTCAAATTATTCTTACATTTATAATCATTAAAAAATACAAAATGTCAGTAGTAATGATTTTCTCAAGAACCAAAGGGCCAAAAAGCTTAAACTTATTTGGAAGTATTCTGGGATAATAAAGATTCGAAATTCTTCAAATCGTGAACCCCCCCCCCCCCCCCCCCCCCCCCGGGTTAGGGCGGGATCAGGATAGGAAATCCAAGATTAAGAGAAATACATAGGAACAATTTTAAAAATCTTCTTGTTATGAACCACAGGACCAGAACATCTTAAACTTATGAGAAAGTATCCAAGGGTAGTGTAGATTCGTAGTTTTTAAAATAATAACCCCGGGGTTAGGGCAATATCAAGAGAGGTATTACAAAAGGGGAATCTGTGAAATGACAGAAATGCTAAAATAATTCAGGTGAGCGATGTGGCTCATAATTTCCTGTTACTATCTATATTTCTATGTAAGACATTTATTCCCCATTGAGGCCTCGTCCGACACACCGGCGGTCATGATTTGAACAATTTAGAATCAACACTAACCCAGGATGCTTCCACATCAGATTTTCTGGCCCTGTGGTTCTTGAGAAGATTTTTTTTAATGAACCCAGCACATTTTTTTTCTTTTCGTTATTATTTCCCTTGTTAGATAACTTGGCCCTTCATTTTAAGAATTTAAACTCCCATTAACCAAAGGGTGCTTTGTACCAAGTTTGATTAAAATTGATCAATTGGTTCTTTAGAAGAAGTCGAAAATGTGACAAGTGTACAGACGGACGGACGACGGAAAAATATGATCAGGAAATGAGCTGAAAATGTGACATTCCAGGGAACTCAGTTTATTAAATCAATTTATATTTTTTATCACTTTGAAACATTAAAAAACATGTTTTTTATTATGATCTAGAGCTTTGTTCTAATAGACATTTAAAGAAGGAACCAAAAAGGG
The DNA here is from genome assembly GCA_003671525.1 of Saccostrea glomerata. Classification (NCBI taxonomy): domain Eukaryota; kingdom Metazoa; phylum Mollusca; class Bivalvia; order Ostreida; family Ostreidae; genus Saccostrea; species Saccostrea glomerata. The sequence continues at coordinate 627,851 of PRKT01000277.1, forward strand.
ACTGAAACAGATACAAAAAATGAAAGAGAAATATGCCGTAACAATCACAGTGAATTTAAGTTTTAAATAATAAATCGCGACAGGTTATTTTAAAAACATCATCAGTACTTAAACTCGAATTTGTCAAAAACGTCCTAGTAACTTAATTTTTATATACGCACGATATAAATTATATATGTTTATATTAAACACAAGTATCAATGTCTACTTACAGAAAATTCATCTTTCAAAGAAACAATCTTTGAAAAAAAAGTTAAAAATGTATTTTGGGTTTATCTGTATCAATCAACAAAAGTTATAAAATTGATAAAAACCTTACATTTAGAGCGACTTCGAGCAATGACCATCCTGTTGAAAATATCAAATCTGCTTCAGCTTTAAAATCCAATATAACTATTTAAAGGTGGGGCATAGGACATACGTTGATATGGGACGCCGAGACAGACATAAGAAGACATACGAAGAATGTCTAAACAGTTCCCCGAATAATGTCAAAATAAATGGTTCTATATACATTTATTGTAAATCAAAATATTTCAGAATAATTTAATTTTTTTTCTAGAAGTTCATATTCCGTACAAATCTTGATCCTTACATGTAAATGTCGCAGAGAGCGTTTACGGACCAAGGTTAGAATTTCATAATCGTGGCAGTAAATTGTTTGGATAAAGGTGAGACGACACGTTCCTCCAATATATGTTTTGAAGTTCTTAATATTATATCAAGAAAATATACAAATAATTTTAATTCTCTTGTAATTTCTATACTGTTTTCAATAAGGTTTAAATGTACATGTTAGTACACCAAAAATTATGATTTAGGTCATTCATCAGATTACCCAGCAGAAATATTTAAGAAATATCACCCTCTGGTATCTTATCCAAATGCCTGGTAAGGTACCTTAATTTTTTGTGAGGAAACTTGTTTCAGTGACAATCTTTTGGGAATTTTTTAAAGGAAAAAATATGACATATGTGCGAGGGGATGCTCCGATTTGCGGTGCCATTTTAATTATAAAGGTCCTTCTGACATTAAATCCTTTGTACTTTCTATAATACGCAGTATTTCTTACATAATAGGATGTATTTATGCCTTTATTCATATAATCTGTAAACTTTTCATTATATGTCATTGAGGACCTTTTTGTAACGGTTATCAAAATGAAATGGAATGAATATAATAATTAATGATGAACATATCTGATTGCATACTGTATAATTGTCATGATATACATTCACTGTGTTATGATAATATTGATAAGATAAAATAAATATGCTCATTTTCATTTAATTAAAAAAACACTTTATATAATGATAAAAGTACAATTGACATGGAAGAGGCACATGTTTTTTTGCTAAAAGAAATTTTAAAATAATAAAAAAAAAACATAAATAATTAAAACCTTATATAATTAAGAGAACACATATACATGTGTAATGTTTTAAACAAAATGAGCTGCATGTTTGACATTTTTATTGCTCTTAAAATTATTGCTAATGTAATAAATTTGTATGTAACTTATACCCTTATGATCAATAAGACTAAAATAAAGCAGAAGAAAAAAGACTTCTATATATAATTCCAATATACACTTTTGTATAAGAAATCATTATTGTACAGGACGACAATAATGCAATTTTGATTGAATCGAAGCTTATAAATAGTTCGGAAATATGAACAAAAGAAGTTTATCATGGTTATTTTTTGTCATTGAAATAGTTTTTTTTTTTTTTTTTTTTAATACAATCCCCCCCCCCAATTTCCGAAATCAAAGTTGCAGCTAATTTCTATTTAGATAACATATAAGACCGTTTCGGTGTTCCATACACTGAATTAAACTATGAAGTAATAATAGGGAAATACAATTTCATCATTGATATCAATGCATGTACTTTAATACAGGTATGAGTTTTAAATGTAGAATTATAAAAGCAAACCGCACTTAAGTCGTCTTATAATAAAAAAAATTCCGTCAACTTCAATTTAAACCTTTTGATACCTGTACTCTATTAATAGTGCTTTACTAGGTATTTTACACACCTTTTCTCTCACTTTCAAATGTTCTATTTGCAATACCAGACAAAAGGGTCTCATGCCTCAAATTGAGAAGAGCATAGTTACCATATTATAGTTGCTCGTTCAAGGGAAACGCATCGTCCTAGATTTACTTACATAGTGTTTAATTATAAACACTTCGAATTTGTGGAAAGTGTTAAAGCGATCCCCACACTACGAAACATAGAATTAGCACCCAAATACCATTCGATCTTTGCAATGCCCAACTTGCAATTGGTCCCAGTTCAAATGAAACCTAATCAAGAGAAAAAAGAGACGTACACATATACACATGATGTCCGCCAGCTTTAGCGTCAGCAAATATGAACCTATCATTAAAATTGTTTTAACATTGAGTCGGAACTAAACTTTCAACAAATTGATCATTCTAATCAAATATCATTGACAAAAGAGACGATAAATTATAATTGATCATTGAGAAAAAGAAAAATATATATAACATACAGTACATGTGAACTTATCATATATCATTTATGCAGTTCTTTTTTAAACTGCCAATTGTTTATTAATTTTTTCTTCTATTTTTCCCGTGGGGATCCGGGTCAGAATAGATCCTCAGTACCCCTTGCTTGTCGTAAAAGGCGACTAAATGGGGCGGTCCTTCGGATGAGACCGTAAAAACCGAGGCCCCGTGTCACAGCAGGTGTGGCACGATGAAGATCCCCCCTACTCATAGGCCCTGAGTGCCGAGCATAGGCCTAAATTTGCAGCCCTTCACCGGCAATGGTGACGTCTCCATATCAGTGAAATATTCTTGGAAGGGACGTTAAACAGTATATAATCAATCAATCTATTTTTCCTTTAAAGGATGAGTGATTAAAACCTCAAGTCATTCGTTTTAATTACTCGAATATTTGAGACATTTGCTGATATCTTAGCTTGTTTTTGAGATACGGAATGTTTATCATTTTGTGGCTGAATTTTTGCCGTTTTTCTTTTCAATTTTACAACATAAAAAATTTAAAAGGATAGTTTCTTCCAAATATCAATACATTATTTTTCTCAATTCATTATTTTTAAAATTCAAAATACCTATTCTCAATACATTCTTATAAATGTTTCAGTTCGATAGTGTGTTAAACAGAAATTTAAATTATCAGCGTACTGAGCTGTAACACTCATGGTAAATCTGTACACGATAACTTGTATGTAAAATTCTGTCACTGTCTACGTTGACCTGGTTTTTGCACAATAAATTCATTTTACATTACATGAATAAGAAAAGGCTAGACAAGGTAAAAACTTAAACACATGGATAAATTTTAAGCCGTTATAACGCATACGCACTGGTGTTATTGGAATCTTTCTTTCTTATATAAAATGACATCCTTCTAACGAGCTCTCATGAGAAATACACAATTATTTTCTCTTTTATTGAAACATGGTACATACATATTTCATTGTAAACAAAATTACAAAATACACAAATTTTGCCTGTGGTATAATTTTGTGCGAGGTACATGTAGTTTGTTCATGTATGTTTAACATCTATGAATTGTAAATTATTTTGCTTATCACCATTTCTTGAATTTAAATTGTTTTCCAAATATACACATGTTTACCTCTTTCATATATTTACATGTTAAGATAAATTCTAAATAGTTTTTTTATTGCATGCAATACAGGGAATTTCTGGAAAAAAGCAACCAGTTAATTTCCCCCTTTTATCGATTATGATTATGCAATGTTAACACAGAAGTGCTATTAACCCCTATTTTTCCCTGAAGTAAGGAAGTAAAAACATGTTTATAAATGAATATTACTCAAAAGAGAATACATTAAATTTATTTATAATGTTTAGGTTAATATTAAATGTAACTGGATTTTTTTAAATACCATATCACATAACTTGTGAATTGTGTTGCAAATTAAACTTTTAAAGTCGAACTTAGGAATAAGATACCAATGATATTTTTTTTCCTGAAGATCAAATGACGTGTTACTTAATAAACATAATAAATTCCTCAAAGGCAAAAAAAGGGTATTGTTTAAACTCTAATTGTTTACTCTTTCCTTTATAAATACAAGGTGTGATATCAGTTATTTACTTTTCAAAACCATGGGTAACACCTCCAACAAAGAAAATAGTAAAGGAGTAAAACTCAGTTTGGAAAGAGATGTCTTAGAGAGAAAGATAAAGATATAGCTGTACCGATAAAAACAAAAAAGATAACACTATTGAAATCATTTGTTATGAAGAATTGTTTCCAACAAAATGGGAAACCTAATGATGTGTGAGATTACATTGAAAGACAATTGACTGCACAAGAGGCCGATGAATATAGTTATTTATTACCAAAAGAAGCTGGGGATTAACTGGCCCATCCAAAAATAATTGACTGGAGGAGAAGTCAAGTTTCTAAATGACAAGACAATTTTGTTTAGGAAAAAAGGTTGTCAAAGACAGAATTTAAACCAACAGAACCATTGGATAAGATATAGGGTGTAAGGAAGGAAGTCCAAACTGAACTCTTGGAAGACATTCAGGTTCATTATGAGAGTGAGTTTCCAGTGTATTTTGACAAAAACTTCCCATTTCCATTTGCTGTGACTTAGACCTAGTTCAAATAACCTGTGGCCAAGATTGTGATATACATTCAGATCATCATTTTGTGTCAGACGTGATGTTTCCACGATGTTTACGACAGTAGATTGATTCAAGGGACGAGGGTACTGTAAACCTATAACACTTAGCGGTGTATTCTAATTAGCGCTTTTGGTGGAAAGCAGAGTCCACTAAATCAAGAACATGCTAAATGTTTATCTAGCACATTCAGAATGTGCTAAATGAAATCTACGCTAACTTGCTGAAAATTCAATTAACGCCAAATATCGTTCACGCCAAATATAATACATTTACAGTATTCGTAAATTCATTGGCAAACAAAAAGAAAAAGGATAAAAAAATAAAACAATATATGGATAGATTTAAGGTCTTGGGAACACACATAATAATGATGTAAGGGAACAAAACACTAAAAAAAATTACAAGATTATTAACAGAAGAAAAATTATTCATAGAACTGACATTGAAGAAGGTCATTAGGATTTATTCACTGTTCATCCCGATGGGCCAAATTAAAGTATTCTTTCCCTGTAATATGATGTCAATATTAAATGAAAAAATCAGAATTCTTCAGCAATTGGGAATAAAAATTGCTATCTTGACCAACTATTCTACATGATATGTATTAAGGAAACTGGAGTTAACAAATTAACCATGAGATATAACTTATTTTATTTTAGATATGATATCTTGACCTTTTAACTGTCATTTGCCCAAAGGAAAATTTCTTACATTTTAGTTTTAAAATTTGATCATTTTTGTATATCCTTATATGGAGCTCATCTTCTAAAGGACTTTAATAAAGCTAAAAATGGTCATAAACACCCAGCCCTGTAAATTTACAAATTCCTATCTTTTACTTCTTAGTTCAACCGATTTCAAAATATGAGCATGCATATAAAAAATACTAAAAATCACCATTCTATCTCATTGAAACTTTACCTTCAAGTTTCCATGTTGATTGATGAACTGTGTATTTCCAAAGGAAGAGCAGGTAGGCTTAAATTCTTTGAGAATTGATTATGACTCGTAAGGAACAAAATAATATAAACATATCTTTCATGTTGATGACTGTAGAAATTAAGCCACTTTTGTTATTATTTTACAATATTGCACGAAACAATGTACATTTAAATATAGTGCAAAAAGAGATGAAAATATTTGTTTTAAACAATTACTCAAAAATTTGTTTTAAACATTTACTCCAGATGAGCAAAGTACATCATGTTATATATAAATAATAAAAAAGAACAATTCCTTTATTAAAATAGCAAAAAATGATTATCAGAGTAATAATTTCGACATTAAAAGACGTTCTTAATAGCAGATTCAATTTAGTTAAATACCTGTGTCAGTACAGTATACAAAAAAATACAAGCATTAATACTGAGCAAAGTTATATCCATTAAAAATACACTGAAATAACATTTAAGATCATCCAGAATCCAGCTGTTCAGAACTTTCGAGGAAGTAATTGATGGTTTAAATCAGTTTTTGGTACTGCAGTTAAGAGATCCTTACCGTTAATTACATGAAATCATCAAATCTGTGAAGACTGTCAAAATAAGCAGCCAACGATGTTGTGAAGAACTAGTATGACGTCATAATCAAGATTTGAATCGATGCAAAGATTATTACGTCATAATGTATAGCTGGGGGTGAGTGCTAAAAACGTGCAGGTATTAGGTTTTTCCAGGTATGTTTTTTTCTGATCCCTCACCTCACATCTCAGGAATTTCCAGTTCTCAGAAAGTGCTGAGCGCATGCAGGATTTTCCAGATCTCAAACCTCATATATCAGGAATATCTAGACCTCAGATCTCTTGATTTTCCAGGATTTCAGGCCGGAGATCCTAGGCTTGACCTTCCTAACCAACATCGGGGATGCACTATGTTGACTCCCCTATCACGCAGGGGTGATAAGGAAGCATACAAAATATTCTACCTCGATTAAATCAGTGCTACATTATGACGTCATATTAAGCGAGATGACGTCAATTTTAAAACACAAGTTTTCGTAATATTGCTTTTTAGAGATATTATTCAACTTTAGAAAATAAGTAGAAACGTGTAAACATGAACAAAAATAAAATGTTTTTATTTTGATATGCTGTATCTGTCATTTTTATTAAAATCTGCAACCGATGACGTCATATGTATACATCAAGTAACTTGGGAATTGATCATGTCGTGTAAAGAGAATTTGGCGACGACGGCTTGTACCAAGATATGTAAAATGGAGTTTAAAAGCAAATATCATTAATATAACGTAAAATTCATATGGATTTCAGTTAAAAAACAGGTACGCTAATTGATTTTCATTGATGATATTCTCTTTTGAAGACAGTTGGCTATAAACGTATCCCGGTCGGACTTTCCTCTGTCATTTGTGACAAAAATAATGCAGCAGAACAACAATAAGCTAGATATTTCAAAACATAAGATTTGTACAGATGGAAAGTTTGCCGTCTGACAAACTTGGAAAGTGCTGCTAGAATCCCGAGTTAAGCATGATTTTACATAAAATCTCGGTTGATATGTATAAAATTCAAAACACGGGGTAAGGTTTTGTGCGAATGTGTGGAATAATTGTTTTACTGACAGGACAGTGGGATTCTAGCAGCAATTTTTAGGCAAAATAGATGTTTTTCAACTATATTATTTACTCAAGGAAATTGTTTAACTACGGGGTTTTGTTGTTCTTTTAGCCTTTTAATTAGATAAAAAAAAATCGCTATAAATAGAAGTCACGTGATCATGTGGCAGTGGTGCACGTCTTTGTTTCAGACACTCTTTTATCTGTATTCAGTAGTTAATAACAGTTGACGTTTATCAGCGGTTTTGGTAGTTTATCAAACTAAATTTTCTTTAAAAAGTCTAAATTTTCGAGAATGACTTATATGCTTCCTTAACATACCCGCGCATCAAGGGGGTGCATTTATTTGATCTGGCTATCCTCCAGGGCCAAATGTGCCCTACGTTGACCCGCCTATCCCGCCGATCAATCTGAATTCAACATTTAGGACCTCATTTGCATAGAAAGTGCACTCAGTTGACCCGCCTATCTAGGCCTCTGTTACTACTTATATGTAAAAGTAAACCGAAATATTGAATTAAACAATCCATTCTCTCGGATTGACAATCTGTTGTAATGAATTATCAATCCGTTCTCACAGATTATCAATTCGTTTCTCCTAATTACACAATCAATTATATCGGATTGTAATTTAAACAGTTTAAACAGTTCGATCCCTCGGAATGTAAATCGTTCCAAAAAAGTAATTATTATTCATATGTGCATCTCAGATATGGCAATGCGTCTCTAATGAATAAAATATTGAGTAGTACACATCCTACTTTTAATTGCACATCACCAATACGGCCCTAAATGAAAATATTACATGAACATTTTTTTCAAATCCATTAAATACATGTAGTACTGATATTTGTAGACAAAAGTCTTTAATTTGTGTGTACTTTAGAAACATGGAAAGCCCTTGTAAATGTAAACATGCGTCTAGTCAATATTTTTTTTCTAAAATAAATTTCATTGACTTACATGTAATTAGAAAAAGTGTGAAACGGCTGTTTTTCTGAAACAAAAAGTTTATAGATCTTACTTACACATAGCATTGAATTTTCTAGGCCAATTTTTACTTTAATAGATGTATTTATTGTAGTTGTAGCTATTGCCTATATGATGACACTGATGTGTAAAATACGACAAATCGCTCATGGATGGATTATTATCAAAGTCTTTTAATTTACCAATAGCAGCAACTATACAAAAAATATATTTCTAGCACCTGTCATTAAAAAATGCTCAAAAACGTGTTAGAACTAGTTCTGAGAATTACAAACAATATTGCAGATATTCAGTTAATTAAAACAAACTAAATTGATATTGAGTTTTTAACAAAGACTAATCTTTAAAATCTCATTTATTACAATTTTATTACTTTACGTGTGTTAGTCTTTTGTAAGAGAGGCAAAATTCCTGCCTTCAACGTAACTAAAAATATGTTTGCACTTTGGTATGATAAAGAGCCCCCGCCCCCCTCCCACCCCCCAACCACCACCACCTTTTCTCTCAAAATCGATTTCTTAGTTAGTATTTTTCAGTATATTTTCATTAACATTTAATGCATATTTTTACACAAAAAATTCAATCTTAAAACAAAAATCAAAACAGTCATTAAACTATAGTATATATCAAAATATTCACATGCCGACAGTTTTATCAAAACAGTCATTAAACTATAGTATATTTCAAAATACATACATGTGTATTTTAAATTGGCAAGGAATATGTGTTTTAAATTCAATTTCAAACTTAATCCTTCCAAATATATATTTCCAATATCTTTTTTTCTTCATATATATGGAAATAAAATATAGAAATGAGAGGAAAAAAACTGTTCAAACTTCTTGAATTGGAAATACTAAGTGACTCTTTGCCTTCGATATGTTCGGTGAAACGATATTTCTACGCCTCACTGTGTCGAATGATTTTGATTGACTGGACAAACATGTAAACTTCGTGTGAACCGTGTGAACTTGAAGAAGGAAATTGAAGCCGATGATTACTGTCAGATGGATTTGATAATTTAAAAGAAAATGATAACTTTAACTGCCTGGAATATATATTTAGGAAATTTATTAGAATTTTTATTTGATACAACAGATATCTGAGAATGGAAGTCTCTCTCTCTCTCTCTCTCTCTCTCTCTCTCTCTCTCTCTCGTACATTTGTCCATGCAAATCCCATTGCCTCAGGCTATTGCAACCAAAACTGTAATGAAGCAAGTATCAATCAGGAAATGTTTTCAACGATGGGGGCTTCTGTTGCAGGAAGACATGTGGGTATTGTACATATTTGCATAAAATGTAACAATAGACACCCCATAGCATCATATGTCTCTTACTATAAGTATCAAAATATTTAAAGGATTACCCAGATCAGAGTATAGCCCAAATTATAAAGAGTGGTTATATTTTTAAGGGAAATTAAATTACAGTATCTTTCAACTTCCTTTCCCTTTAAGCCTTTACCTGTTACCAGTTTGTATAATTCCTAAATCCATGCAGGAACGGCAGATGATTGCTCATTTCTCATACCCTGAATCAATTCACATATTTAATGATTTCATTGATCTAGAGCTGTGTACAGTAAATTTTGTCATTTGACAACCTAGTAGACATTATTTCTGTGTTAGGTTAAGGGGCCCTTTTAGCAAAAGTTTAATTGAAAGTGCTTGTACATTAATAAATACTTAAACATACTGGTGATTTTGATTTGTTTGGGTTTTCGGTAAATGGGTTTTACTATATATCTAGAAAATGTTACTAAAGGGCTCCGCAATAACATGTAAAATATGGGAGACATTTATGACAATATTTCATTAGTGAACAAAATAATATACTGATCTTCTACAATTCAGATCATTACTTAGATGATGAATTTATTTGTACTGGGAAAAGGGAAACGGAATGCATACGGCTTATTGTAAACTGAAAAGTCTTGCCACTGGTTGATACATGTATTGGAGTCCCCTTAGCGAAAAATAAAGATTTAGTTCATACAAGAATCACATATTTAGGATTAGGAATGTACCCTGCTACATGTAAATAATAGTCATACAAGTTTTACAGCCAAGGGTTTTTACATTAAAAAATATGGTAAAGGAGATATTGCAGAAAAAAATACCATTTTCAGAGTACCAATCCGTAGTTGGATTGTTCAATTTCTGTAGTAAGGTACTTAGATTGGCCATGACAAAAGTAGAATTTGTGATGCAACGATCTGTGCATTTAAACCTTCGGCCTTTTTACTTCATTTCAATTTCAACAGGCATGAAAAGTGACCGGTAGAAATGGTTAAAATTCTTACAAAATTTCACTGGTATACATTTTTTTAATCACATTGATAACATTGCAATATTACATGTAAGTGTTATTGTAAAACTTGTGAAACAAAGAGGACTATGGATTTATTTAGATTATGTGTTAAAATTATGATTTACAATGTTATTTTTAAAAGTAAGCATATAACAGGTGTTTTCTATAGCAGGCGCAATTTTCTCAAAAACAGTAGAGGCATTTCAGAGATACCACAAAGCTCACCAAGGCATTTTTGAGAATGATCTAGGGCTTAAAGTAAAAAGACTACTAAAGGCATCTGTTTCCACAATGACAAAATTGTTGTTCTATCATTTCAAAAGTTTCATTACTTCTTTAATTAGGAACAATTTTGGCCAACAATTTTAAGATACATTGCATTAAGTTACATTTTTGTCATTTTCATACTCTTTGTATTCATGAGATAGGTTATACAATGTATGTTGTTGCAGGTCATACAATGTATGTTGCCGCCATCGGTTTTCAGCGCAAGTTAAAAAATCTTCAGAGTAAGTCACAAGTTCAAATTCATTCTCACTCAAAACCCTCTGAACATATGTGCTATATGAGAATAATGTAAAATATTACAGTACATAAATTCAGGCCATAAGTGCAGATAGCAAAGTAAAAAAAATTAATTAATTAAAAAAATTATCATTATGCAGTATATTCAAGTAGAAAATGGAATTTGTTGGCCACATGTATATTATTTTACTGTTTCAACCACATGAATATGATTATTAAAAACTGTGCAAGTTCATTAGATGTACCATGGGACATTCGGTAATTATAATTTATACATATGAATTGAACTTTTCTAATGCTTCATTAACATTAAATAATATATTTGTTTTGTTCTTTATATTAAACATGATTTGTAGTATACTTTGCTTTTCCATTCAGAAATGATGATCATTGCAGCATGTATAATTCAGATTGCAGGCACCAAAACTGAACCTGACCAAGGTATAAACCTCTTGAATATTAAATCTGTTCAACAGGGTAGGCGAGTAAATAGGTAAGGATTCAATGTTGTACAGTAATATTTAAATATATGCACTATTAGGTGCATGTCTAAGTATTCGTCACTTGTGGATTAAAAAATATGTCATTCTGGGTGAAAGCATATTATCCAGTACCAGTACCAGTTTACTATTCTAGAAAAAAAGTTTTAGGGGATAAGGGGAAATTTAAAACACATTGATTTCCTTTAAAATAGAGGAATCCACTGCTCCCATGTATTGGGTTGTTCGTCAGAAATAAGGGGGGTGCAGATAGATGAAAATCTCAAGGGTACACATAATACTTCCACTGTCCACTTGCTAAACTTTTCTGCAAGTAAAAAAATATGCTTGTTAATTGTACTACTTTGATACTTTATATAGATAACTGACTTTCATAAAATGAAATTGTTTTAAAAAAATATAGATGCCACCATATTGTTTTATTACAGCTTTCACTGTGGATGTAATGATTAAAATAGGATCGGGGGTGGGGGTGGGGTGGGGGGGTTGTTGTGGGGGATAAAACTCAGTACAAGTGCCATGAGTTCTGTTTAGATTTTGTAGAGTTGAGAAGGAAAACAATATCAATCAGACATAACAAATAAGTTTATTAACACAAATAAAACAAGAGGCCCATGGGCCTTATAGGTCACCTGAGCATTATGCAACAACTTTCCTGCAGTGATTGAATCTGATCCATGTTTTAAGCCAGATGCTATTATAATAGCATTTACAATTTTGATCATCATAACTATTCACTTAGCAGTTGCTTAGTTTGGTTACTTAATACCCATAGGCAGGGTAAGGGAACAAAACATGCATTTCAACAAATCAGTAATATTCAGCAATAATCAGTAGTGACTCTACCACACATGAACCCTTGAATCTTGCACAATTTTTAAAAAGGCATCCTTGCTTTTCAAAAATATTTGATTAATACCAAGGAGCAGATTTCAAACAATTCATTCATTTTCAGTATATAAGTACAGCCCCCCCCCCCCCTATGGTACTGCTGACCCTGGGGCCTTGAAATTCACAATTCTTGAAGATAAGGGCCTTTGCTCATAACTATATAGGTAGTTCATCTGCTTAATACACAGCACAAGAAGAAAAATTCAAAGATTTAATGTTTTTTCACTATACATGTGTAATCAATAGAGCCCCGCCCTAACACCAGAACCCCTGACCCTTGGGCCATAAAATTCACAATTTGGTAGAGGTACTCTTGCTCATCATAACTATGTTCTTAGTTAGTTTATTTAAAACATAGGAGCAGAGAAGAAGATTTTCAAAGAATTCATGTATTTTCACTATATAATCAATAGAGCCCCGCCCTAACACTAGAAACCCTGACCCTGGGGCCCTAAAATTCACAATTTTGGTAGAGGCACTATTGCTCATCATAACTATGTACTTAGTTAGTTTATTTAATACACAGGCGCAGAGAAGAAGATTTTCAAAGAAATAATGCTTTTTCACTATATACTTATTTAGCCCCGCCCTAGCACAAGAACCCCTGACCCCAGGGCCATGAATTTCACAATTTTGGTAGAGGACTCAATGCTAATTACAATCATGCAAACAGTTTGACTGCTTGATGTCCAGGAGTAAAGAAGAAGATTTTTAAAGATTGCATTAATTTTACTGGTTTTGGCCCCACCCCCCAGGCCCCAGGGGGGCAGGGATCATGAAATTCACAATTTTTGTTCCCCCTCACCCATAGATGCTTTGTGCCTAAATTTGATTGAAATTGGTTCAGTGGTTGCAGAGAAGAAGCTGAAAATGTTCAAAAGTTTACGACCGATTGACGACGAACGACGTACGACGGACGACGACGGACGAAAACAGATAGCAATAGGTCACCTGAGTGACTCAGGTGACCTAAAAAAACAAATTATATTCAATAACATTCACTCACTCTCCCATACCAGCTCACACACCAGAAATGAAATAGATATGAACTGTTAACTTAGTATTAACCAAATCTGATACTTTACATAATAACGTTTAATACTATGAGCAATAAAGTTGATTCAATGAGTATCAGATCTTCAAGTGACAATATCCCCGTGGGGATCCGGGTAAGAGTAGGTCCTCAGTACCCCCTTGCTTGTCGTACATTGTAAAAGGCGACTTAATGGGGCGGTCCTTTGGATGAGACCGTATAAACCGAGGCCCCGTGTCACAGCAGGTGAGGCATGATAAAGATCCCTCCCTGCTCAAAGGCCGTAAGTGCTGAGCATAGGCCTAAATTTGCAGCCCTTCACCGGCAATGGTGACGTCTCCATATCAGTGAAATATTCTGGAGAGGGATGTTAAACAGTATGCAATCAATTAATCAATCAATCAATCAAGTGACAATACTACGCATCTCTTCAAAAACAGACGTTAAAATTTTCCTATAGGATTTGGAATTTTTTGCAAACTCATGAACGTATACACTTTCAGAAAATTACAAATTTCATAAGTAAATAATTCTGATTATTTCATTAAAATTAATAAGTATTTATGGCCTATAAATATATCCATCGCAACGTGTTCGAGGTTCCACATTCCATACTACTCACGCATGCGTATAGTTTTCATAAAAAAAAACAGCAAGGTAAGAGAGGGGAGCCCGGTAGGCCTGCTACATTGACAAAGTCGACCAAAAGGAAAAAAAAAACCAAAAATAGGGCTTGAAATCAAAAAGCAACTTTACTGACAAAAATTTTGTTGGGAGATTAATATAATCATTGGATGAAGAAGAAACGGGATCTCCGCGACATTCACGTGGGGCTCGCGAAGGTTTATGCCCTACAGGTTTGTTGATACGTGCTATTATTTCTCGTATCTGCATGGCTTTCAAAGAAAAAAAATCAGTGTAAACTCAACGTAAAAATGCACTTATGACATATAAAAATTATTGCCATTTGAAAAGCAAATTGTATTGGAATGCAGAAAGATATTTTGTTTGACATTTTGCCGCGATGACGTATGATTTGGTGGATTTTCCTTTCCTGCACCCCAATTCACAAAACGTCAACATTTTTACTTAATCATGTTAAATTCGTCTGAATGCAGACTAATATGTCAACAATTATTAATTTACCCGAGAATTAGGATATTTTGAATTTCAAAATTGCTTTTACTTATTATTACATAATTATTGTAAACCCTGCATTGTATGCACGTGCCATTGTAGAATTCACGTGGTACAAATAAACAGAACTAAGTTGTACGACCCTTGATTATCCGGCAGATTTTTAATTACGTTAATTCAACTTTTTACCTTATTCCTGAATGATAAATTGTTTAAATTTGAATGAAAAAGCACACAATTTTCAGCCGTATTGCCGATTTAAATCAAATAATAATTCACCGAATTTTGTCTTTAAAAATTGATATTTAGAAAAAGCTCAATCGACTTCCAAAAAGGATAAATATAAATTCAAACTTAAACGTGTTTTGGTATTTGCTACTGAAATTATAAAGTTACTCAAAGTTACTCAAAGTTCACAAAATTCACAAATTGACGTCAACCACACGTCCTAGAAAATACGCCACTGCGCTCTCGTCAATACAACTCTGTTTAGGTCCCACAAAGTTTCGTGGTCTTCTAATGGTAGTTTCTTAACTGTAGAGCCCGGGATCTTAGCCTCCCCCTCCGGTTATCCTACCACGCCCTCAACAATGTCGACCTTTGGATATGAATCACGTGGCCCTCCATACAACACTTGTCAATAAACCTTAAACCTCGTCAGTGACCTTCAGTGCGCCCATGGATCACCTACTCGTCTCCAAGCTCCTACGCACTGAAATTAATTTATATTTACAAAAACCTTCCCTAAAATACAACCAAAACCGGAAACCAAATATAAACATTACTCGAACACTCTTACCGGCTAGAACTGTACAAGCACGCTGCAATAATCCTCCTGGCAAGTTATATGGCTACCCGTTAACATTCGGTGCTATATCTCACTGAAAATATTCGCCACTTGTATAATTCATGCCGGGGAAACTGCAAACGTGGCACACCTCCGGCTGGTCACGCTACCGGACACCAGACTAGCTTTCCCAAAACTAATGATATTTTCCCGCGTTTCGCTAGTATAGCCGGAAAATGTTGTATTAATGACAAGATGTTAATACGCATGTTGTGTGGATTGGTCAGAGAGTGACCAATAGAAATTGATTTTGAGGTGTAGTAGAGAACTGGTTTTTAAAGGTTGGTCACTTCTAGCCGCCGACTTAAGCGAGTAACAGCTAAATTATGGACGCCGGGGACGTTCAACAGCAAATAAATCGGTCAATTCAACAGGCCAACAATGAGATTTTGAGTCAGTTTTCCAGTATTTTGGACAGTAGACTTTCGACAGTGCAGAGAAGTATAAATGAAAATCAAAAAATAATTGCCGAGCGGCAAGAAGCGAAGTTCGAGCAAGTGTTCACAGATAATTATAAATTCAAAAAGCGCGGTAATGAAGAACAGCATAAGCACAATGTTAAAGTAATGGCAAAGTTCAAGGAGGCGAACGAAGAACTGGAAGAGAACCGCATTCAAGGAGTGAGACAAAAGATAACAGAAGGTATTGACTTGATTAAACAGAGACAAAAACTAGTTAAGTTAGCAGATTCGTCATCGGCCGGGTGGAAAGCTGTAGATGAATATGTGAAGAACCCAATAGCTTCGGACTCAGATGATGAAAAAAGAATTTCCAAGGCGCAAACGAGGGCAGAGAGAAAAGTCAAGGACGAACGTATCAAACGTCGAAGGGATATGCGAGAGAAGTGGAGGCCCTACCCTTCTATCAACGCTACAGGAGGCAGTACTTCAACCTCTACTACGCCGGATGTATGGCGATGGGGCCAGTGCTACAGGTGTCATAAGAAGGGACACTGGAGAAAGGATTGTACAGAAAAAATAGATGAAAAGATAAGTAGTTTTGTATTTGAATGTTTTGACACAAAGCAGTCATGCGAGACGAACACAGGTAATTCGCCGGTAGGTAGGCTGAAAGAAAATGTAGGTCAATGGCGTTCGATTGGAGCGAGCAGGCATGTGTTAAGTGTAATTGAATTTGGTTACAAACTGCCTTTATTTACAATTCCGAGTTCTATAGAACTTAAGAATAACAAATCTGCATTGGAAAATGCCAATTTTGTATCAAATGAAATAGAAAAGTTGGTAAAAAAGGGCTGTGTTCGACAGGTTATGGACAAACCTAAAGTAGTGAATCCATTGACTGTAGCAGGTAATAAACAAAAACAAAGGTTGGTTTTAGATGCTAGGCATGTCAATCCACATTTATTTAAATACAAACACAAATATGAAGACGCGAGTACATCACGTGAACTTTTTCAAGAGGGTGATTACATTTTTTCATTTGATTTGAAAAGCGCTTATCATCACATTATGATAAATGAGTTAGACAGAGAGTATTTGGGTTTTAAATGGGAAAACAAATTCTATGTGTTTAACGTTCTGCCATTTGGCATTAGCACTGCTGGATATATTTTCACAAAGGTTTTGCGAGAAGTAGTTAAATTTTGGAGATCGAAGGGTTATAAAATCATTATGTATTTAGATAACGGCATAGGTGGCGCTAAAACATTAGATCACGCTAGAATTGTTAGTGAAAAAATTCAAGCTGATTTAAATGCATTAGGTTTTTTAGTGGCTGATGAGAAGTGTCAGTGGGAACCAGTTCAAGAAATAATTTGGCTAGGTTTTGTTTGGGACACTAAATGTGATAGAATATCAGTAGCAAATTCTAGGATTAACAAACTCAAGGGAAATGTTCAAAATATTTTGGAAGGCATCAAAGCCGGATACGAATGGTTTGAAGTACGATTCATTGCATCAGTAGTCGGTCAGATCATTTCAACACAAACTGTGTTTGGGGATGCAGTTAGGCTAAGAACCAGGTATATGTATTATTGCATTTTAATAAGATCCAGTTGGAATTCTTATATTATGTTGAGTAAGGAAGCTGTAGAGGAATTTCAGTTTTGGCTAAAAAATTTGGAAAGCATGAATGAAAAGGGTGCTCCGTTGAGTAAGGTAAGGGACAAAGATGTCAGACAAATTGAATTATTTTGTGATGCTTCAGATTCTGGATATGGAGGTCATTTGACTCTAAGTTCAAAGGATGAACAGAAGGAATACGAATGGTATGGTATTTGGAATGAGTGTGAAAGTAGAAAGAGTTCCACTTGGAGGGAACTTGAAACTGTGAAGAGAATTTTAGATAATTCTGTGGATTTGGTCAAGAGCAATTCAGTTGAAGTAAATTCAGATAACAAGAATGTGCCACACATACTTAAAGTAGGAAGTAGAAATAAGGGCTTACAGGACATTGCTATGTCTGTGCATGGGCTGTGTAAGAAGGAGAATATTCAGTTGAATTGCAAATGGTTGCCTAGAACTGCTAATAAGAGAGCAGACACACTAAGCAGGATGAATGATTGTGATGATTGGGCAATTAAACAGGGAGTGTTTGAATATTTTGATGAAGCATGGGGTAAGCATAAATGTGACAGATTTGCTTCTAAATATAACAGTAAGTGTGAAATATTCAATTCCAAATATTGGTGCGCTGAATCAAGCGGAGTTGATGCTTTTGAACAGGTATGGTCAGATTGTGTTAACTGGGTTGTACCACCACCTAGTTTGATACAAAGATGTGTAAGAAAAATTGAATTTGAGAAGTGTAAGTGTACTCTGGTGATACCAGAGTGGAAATCTGCACCCTTCTGGCCAATTTTGGTCTGTAAGGATTGCAATTTCATTTGGTATGTAAGAAATGTAGCTAAACTTAAAAATGTTGATGTTGTGTGTAGAGGTAGGGGAAAGAACGGTATATTTGGTAAAGAAGGACTTGTGTTTAATATGATGTTCTTAAGAATTGAATTTTGATTTTTCAGGAATAGGTTTGCAGGATAGAGTTCGGGAGGTAGCGCTGGACAGTGGAGTGAAACCTGGCAGTTATTTGGACGATCTTTGTCCCCACATGAGTGTTTTGATATTATCAAGTAAAAGTGACAACACGAACAAAAACTATTTCAACGCTTTCAAAAGATGGGAGACTTTCATCAAATCACATGGACATACATGTAGTGCACTTCCGGCAAACCCCATTGACGTGGCATTGTATTTGAAACACCTTTTAGATAATGGCGCAACGCAACATCCAATTAATTCGGCTGTGTACGGGATCAAGTGGGCGCATGACTGTTTGGGTTTTACAGCTCCTACAAAAAATTCATTTGTTCTATCAATACAGGAAGCAGCGAGGAGAAAAGTTTCTAAATCTGTAAACAAAAAGGAGCCGATTACCAAAGTTTTAATAGAGTTGGGTGTTAAGTTCCAGGATTCAACTGATTTGTTAATTGTTAGAAACCTCACAATGATTTTGTTCAGTTTTGCTGGTTTTTTGCGATTTGATGAGTTAAGCTCTCTGTTTCAACGATGTACTGATTCATGATGATTATTTAGTGATATGCATCAGAATAAGCAAGACAGATCAATATCGGCAAGGGAACGAAGTACTTATTTCAAAAGGGGATACTCCGGCCTGTCCGGTGAGCATGTACCAGCGCTATTTGGAACTTGGAGATGTGGGTGATAAACAATTTTTTGTATTCAGACCTATTTTTAGGTCGAAAGACAATTGTAATCTGATTTATAAAAATAAAAAGATAAGTTATTCTGCTGCAAGAAATAACATAATACCACTTATTAAATCTGTTGTTGGGGAAGTAGATATAGGGCTTCATTCTTTAAGGTCGGGGGAGCTACTGTGGCTGCAAATTCTGATGTTGATGATAGATGTCTTAGAAGACATGGTAGATGGAAAACAGATAGTTTAAAAGACGGATATATTGTTGACTCAGTTGAGAAGCGTTTGCTAGTTTCAAAATCTCTGGGTTTATAGTCACAGTCGTTTCTCTTTTAGCCCATACTTTGTGATTTCTAGCGCACGCACGGCTGGCTGTCATGCATAGAATGATGTTGTTTGTTTGTATAAAAGGAATGGAGTGAATACTGATATTTTCCCGCGTTTCGCTAGTATAGCGGGAAATGTATTAATGACAAGATGTTTATACGCATGTTGTGTGGATTGGTCAGAGAGTGACCAATAGAAATTGATTTTGAGGTGTAGTAGAGAACTGGTTTTTAAAGGTTGGTCACTTCTAGCCGCCGACTAAAGCGAGCAACAGCTAAATTTTTTAAATTTATGTATAAAGGGTATAAGTGAATATATTTATATACATATATTTGATTTTTTTTTTTAGGGTTTTATTGGTAGGTTGTGAGGTCCGTCGCAACATTTTTTGCATCCAGCGGCACTTGGCAACGGACACAGGTTTCTAGAGATTTTTAAAAAAATATTTTTATCTCTAGTTTTTCCTGGCCGGCCCCGATGCTTTTCATGTTTATCACAAGGAATACTTTATAATTATAATTGATGCAGCAGTTTTGGGGGATTTTGATGTTTTTATTTCTCATACACAATGTCCTGTGTTATTTATATGTATATTGATGTACTGTTAATAAAATACGGCGTCCAGCGCACGCACACTGGCTGTCATGCATAGAATGATGTTGTTTGTTTGTATAAAAGTAATGGAGTGAATACCAAAACTTATCCCTTTACGATACTAGTGACCAAACTGTCTCAAAAGTATGGAAACCCGTTTGAACAAAATTAAAGTAATAAATACATAAAATAAAACAACCTCTTCAAAACAAGCTAATACAAGAAATAAAATGACAAAATCCTAAGTTCATGTACAACAATTCCCAAATTCAAATTTGTATGGTCACAGGTCTCTTGTTTAGAATGAAGGTATGCTCAATATGATCAAGCAATGCCAATGGAGAGATCCTGTGTTTTCTTAAATAGGATGTTGCTAAACATTACTTTGGTTTGTAATTTTGTCAGAAGTTATACAAGATATATCCTCCTTTTAGTTCAAAGTTGGCGTTCACCTCTCTGGTGGGAGGGGCTGCTATACTTATGGATAACGTTAAAATCAGTCCATGAAATATGACTATGTCCAATCAAAATACCAGGTAAAATAATAAATCAAAATGAACTTTCTTGAAGCATTTTGAAACTGAAAAAAAATAATACAAATTATATAATCTTGTTACATTTTTATGTTTTAATTGTTTTGTTTTTTTT
>PRKT01000277.1:650139-721068 GCA_003671525.1 Saccostrea glomerata
AAAAAAATGCCTATAGATTATTTAAACGAACAATGAACAACGCGTAATATACTTTTGCAAGTAACTGTACGTTGTCAATGTAAATAATGAAACGCTCTATTTTTAAACGATTGGTGTAGGAGCTAAATTTAACCTCTAAAATGACATAATATAATCTAAATTGATTTGTACATTTCAATCATTTCCTTTTCTTTATACACTTTCTCAGATTTGGTGTTTATAAGCGACCTTTGTCCATGTTTTGTATGCAAACGACGGCCGCCTTCAGTGAAAACAAACCAATGGATCATGCTCGTAATGTACATGGTTTATCATATGTTTTAGAATGTACTATTATATACGTATCATTTAACTTCTCTACAAAGTTTACGTACCTTTAGATGCTACATTTTTCTCTAAATACTCTCTTCTACACAGCGCCGATCAAATGTAGATTTACACTGCAGGTATACTGCAGACTGGGGACTGTACGTCACCGGTGATGAAAAATACGTCACAGAAACATGGTAAAACAGACGACTGAACATTAGAAATTTCAAAAATACACTGTGGCGACAGCCCACGGCCAGCATGAAACCTGTTTAAATCAACCCCTTTTATGTTCATGAATTTCTAGCTAAAATATTTTCGTGGCCGATGCTTGTGGCCACATCGAATTTTCCCAAAAACCATGTGAAAAGTGGAGAAAAACGCTCGTTTTCCGGGATACGTCAAAGGTTCGGATATTACATAGCAGAATAAGAGGTTTGGATCCGCCGAAATGTTTACATATACAAAGACTTCGGATCTTACACTTTATAAATATACATTAATACTTGGGAGAGGCAAGCTTTATTTTTTATGTATTTTACAGGGCCTAGGGACTATAACTAACGTACTTGGTTCTTTCCAGCCGTATTTTAAAATGGCGCACGTTATAGCGTATATTACTTTAATGGGTCTGATGGAAATACGTGACCACATCGGATACTACATTCCGGCACACAACAACAAGTTTCAGGCATGATTTCACAACGTGTTTGACAGCGGTTTGTTTACGTTTTATTGATAACTCAAAATAGATAAAGCACGAGGGAATTCCGATTCAGGACCGAGTTTTCCTGTGGCCCCCCTAAAGGAAAGATAACAAGAGACGGTTCGCCATTGCATGTTATTCCTGGAACATTAATCGTCATAGATTTTGAGAAAGCCTTTGACTCTGTGTCAAGGACTTTTATTCAAGAAACATTGGATTTTTTTAAAACAAGAAAAAATGAGAATATTATAAGAAAAAATATTAATGACATAGAGTACTTAATGTCACAATATGCAAATGACACAATGATAATCCTAAAGGCTACGAAAAAATCACTAAAAGCGACAATGCTAGAATTAAAAGAATTTCATAAATTGTTGTGTCTCAAAATCAATCGATCAGAAACCCATTCAAGTTGTTTGGATAGGAACTAAGAAGTATTTTGAGGATAGACTCTGCCCTGATCTAAAATGTCGATGGACAACAAATTTTAAACTTTTAGACATTTTTTATGATGTTGACCTAGCAAAATCACAAAACAGAACTATGACAAAAAATGTGTTAAAATTAAGACCATCATAGAGCAAAGGAAAATGAGAAACTTAACTCCTGTTGGATTGTTAGATTGATTGCATAATGTTTATCGTCCGTCTCGAGAATTTTTCACTCATATGGAGACGTAACTCCTGTTGGAAGAATCACATTAATTAAATCAATACTTATATCACAGTTTAATAATCTATTTATTACTTTTCCAAATCCTCCTATAGGCGTTATAAAAAATCTATGAAAAAAATGATTATTGACATTAATGGAAATCAAATGAAGACAAAATAAGAAGAAAAATTGTTATTCAGAAGTATGCACAGGGAGGATTAAACATGGTTAATATTGTGTCTGACATAAAAGCTTTAAAATCTACATTGATAAGAAAAATAATTTATAACAACAACTCAAAGTTGAAAAAAATACTGGAAAATAGTATTGAGATTGATAAAACTTTTAAATACAGGATCAGAATATTTGTCACATTTACAAGAGAATGTAAAAAATAATTTCTGGAGAGATGTTCAGAAAGATTTCCAGGGAATTCAGGAGAAATTAGAGATAAGAAATTGGCCAGAATATGCCTGTCAACCTTTATGGTATAAAAACAATTTTTAAAATTGAAAATCAAACAATATTCTACAAGTCCTGGTATGTGAAAGGAATAAAATATGTTTAAATGATCTTTTAGATGATAATAGAAACTTCCTATCAGTATAGACAACGCAGCACTTTTAAGGCTAGAAAAAGGGGGCGGGGCCTTATTTATACGGGAAAACTTTACTGTGACGTCACACAAAATATGACTTTTATGCATTCATCATATTACCCGAAAATGAAATAATTTGCAACTTTAAACTGTATTAAAATAATAAACAACAATAAAACTTACCAATGCATCAACAAAAGTCGCTAGTTAAATCCCATATAGCTGGTTTTAAACAAATCACTGATCTCAATGAACTTGTCAATCATGACTCGTTTTGGTAAAAAGGACGTATTTCATGTACTAAGAGAGGCAGATTTGGGAACTTTTTAACAATGAAAAATGCGTTTTATTATCAAACAGAATATTATTTACAGGTTTTAAATAGGCCAATAATACCGATGCATATCCTTTGTTAAGTGCGATTATTCATCAACTATCGAGAGAATGTATTTAGATAATTCTGTCGTGTTTTAATGTTAGGTATATTTTACATCGAGGTGCTTTTTCGCAAGGACATACACTAAAAAATCTTGACTATTTTTTGAATATAAATAAAGGATATGCTCCTTAACTTGAAAAATACTGCTGCTTTCTTTAAATCGAGAGCATGACTTCATAAGTACACAAAATATTCGATACAAGTCAAACATATTTCGACATCAATCTATTTACTTGAAATTATAACTATTAAAACGCGAATTCTATTCAAAGCAGCAGCACTTTCCACAAAGTGCAAAATATGCAAAAACAATTAATAGTTTGAATTTTTAATTTCAACAAGGGTATGTGCCCTTGCGATATTGAAATTTGTAATAGACCTACATTCCGTGTACCTACTAAGCATTCATCCCTTGACTGTCCATCGATGGGACCCAGAGAAGGATATACATGTGCTATGCTATTTTCATAAGTATTTAAGTCATATGATAATAGAACAGCTGAATAAAAATAATTTCAGTTTTAAAAACAATTCCCGTTTTACACTTCTATTTTCCGTTGATTTTTCATAGTAAGCCTTAACAGTGCTGCGAACATTCAACACAATTGTGTTTTGAAAATTAACCATTCAACCTATACTAGCATACAACAAGCAATTATAGCAGGTTTAAAGAATTATTAGTTTTGTAGAACTGGGTTTATTCATAACCGAGATATTCCATGTAATATCAAAGTCTTTGAATTAAACCAAAAAAAAGGATCAAAGCCTATGTACAATATCATAAATAAATCAGTTATAAAACCTGTGGGGTAGGCCTATGGGGAAATAGGCAAAATTTGTTACGTTGACAAATACAAACCTGAAAAAATGTATTGTCTACCTTTTTTCTCTTTCAAATCATTTATTCAATAACGTACAATATAACAGTGAGGCAAACCTTCCAAAGAAGCCCTCTGGTAATACCTCACCAGGGGTGCCAGGAGCTCCCTGGATTGATATAATAGTATATAATACATCTCCAATATTTGAAAACAAAATTTTTTCACATTATACTAATATATAATTATTGACGCTTCATTTTCATACATATACATATTAAATACCTCAAAGCAAATTAGCACCATTTTTATATATGATAACAAAATATACGTTTAACACCATTATACAAATATAAAAATATTGACGCTTCATTTTCATACATATACTTAGTATGCAAAGTATACGATCAACACCAATAGAAGCATGACCCTTGTTGCAGTGGAGATTGTGTGGAGAAAAAAAAAGAAAGAAGTCTATCTCACTGAACTAGTGTTTAGGGTCAGGTCACGCTCAAATACGGGTCTTTTTATGTTTTACAGCTTATAAACAAGATCAATATGTAGATTTTTGTGGAAATAAAAGTAGATTATAAAAACACATCAGAATGAATGAATTTTACAAAGAAATGAATATTTTTTTCCTCACATACATATTTTTAGTCTGACATTACATTTTCATTTGATGATATTTTAACTTATTTATCTCGAACATATTTTAAACATAAAGTTTCCAGTTACATGAAAAATAACATAGCAAAAAAATCAGTGTGCCTTATAATGGATTAAAAAAATGTGAATACATGTATATAAATATTATCACGGCAGCATTTACTGCCAATAACACTATCACTAGCATTAGAATCACAAAGAATTTTGAAACATATTATTTATTTTCTTTTTAGAATTTGTCAAATCATGTGATTGTAATAGTAAAAAAAGTCGATTTCATTTCATTTTTGAATGCCTTTTTAATACTATAAAGTCATTTTTAAATTCTCATATTTAATTTCATTTCTTGTTTTTCATATGACCAATTTAGAAATACATATCAAAATGTTGACAACGGTTCTTCGGGTATGCGGTTCCTTCAAGTATCCTAATATTATTGTTTGTTGGTCAATTTGTAAAGCTCCATTTAGTTTTAGCACATTTTCAATTATATATTCTAGTAAATTAAGTGTTGTTTCACTTTTGTGCAAATGAAAAAGAGGTGTTATTGATTTTCTTTATGATTTTTAAAATAAATTGCCTAAACCTTTGGATTTTACATAATTTATCTTCAGTTTATTTTACATAATTAATCTTCGGTTTACAATATATTATGTATGCATTTCCATTGGAATTCTTGAATTTTATTTTAACTTTCATTTTTGAAATACTGTCCAAAACTTATTTCCATTGTTTGTTATTTTGATTCATATTTTCCCATTTTTCTTGATATTTTGGAATTATTGTCTTGTTTAATATAAGTCAATACATTCAATATTTTTTCTATGTTCTTTAACTTGATATCTTTATAGGTTACCATTTTATTAGTATCTCTTTTTATGAGTAATTAATAATTCAATTTATAAGGGAGTTTTATTTCCCTATTATATACTGAGTTATTTTTTTCAGTATTGTATAAAACAGTTTAGGAATGACTGATTTTATTTTACTATATTCAAATAATCAACATCTTTTGTCTAATAATTTATTAAAAATGGTGTCATTATATTTAAAACAATTTTCCGCATCATTTCAAATGTCTTAATTTTTTAAAAATCGCTTTTAATAAATGATTACATATATAGGCTTTTCCTTTGGAATTTTACAAGTTTATTACCAAATAATTAGAGGTTAAGTATTTCTACTCGATTTCCGACGATCTTCTGTTGTCTATCTTCGTATTTTCTTCCTTTCTTAACAATCCAAAGCAGTGAATTACAAAAGCTTTAATACAGAATTAATCAGTACATATTGACAACCAATATTCTTATGTTTAAAATAGGTAAATCAGACTCGAACCTATGTACTTTTTGCGAAGCAGAGGTAGAAACAATATATAATTTAATTTGGCAATGTTCAGTTGTAAATTGATTTCTAGATGGTTTTGTTAGACAGTGTTAGCGAAAAGACATTGAATTGTATCTAGTTGGTAAAACTTTTATATATAGAGATATAAGTAATACAATATCATCTTTGAATATTTTGCTTATGCTAATGAGGCAATATATTTCGTTGTCAACACTTCAGCCTCTCTATACATGCTTTTCTGAATGAATTCAAAATTATTTATAAATCATTGAAATATACAGCCAGAGATTGATTGATTGTATATTGTTTAACGTCCATCTTGAGTACAGCCAGAGAAAGTGATAAAATAGATGAGTTTAGCTCCTCCTGGCAAAAATGGCACTTCATACATTTAGCCTCAAATCAATAAACCCTGTCTTAAAACTATAATCTTGCTATCTACTCTATTTATCACCCATTTTCTTTTTTAAATCTCTCTCTCTCTCTCTCTCTCTCTCTCAAATGAATGTTGCAATGAAATATTGTGTTTATCTCATATGTTTGTATTATAGAATTGTAAAATTCAAATTAAAAAAAAGATTTCATAATGAAAAAAAAATCTTCAAAACTTAAGTGAAATACAAAGAATCGAACAATTTAAAAGTCGTTACAAAAAAAAACACTTTAAAAAGCTGTCATTTTCAGTTTTCTTTCATTTTTCATTTACAGATCAGTAGCTACAGTATAAATATGATTACTTAGCAAATTTGGAAGACATATTCTTTTTCCTGATCAAAGTAAAAGTTATTTCATAAATTTTTGATGTCTTCTACAGCATGTATAAATCTATCTGTCCATCTCAAGTTCTAACTGGAATCCTCTCTGAATACCGACAGATTCTTTCCTTCTATAAAATTAGAAATATGCATTCAATGAATATAATACACAGAGAGAAAACATAGATGTTAAAAAATGAAGTAACTACATACTTACTCAGAATTTAAGATGACTCTTTTTGATCAATTTAAATAACCAATAACATTTTATGATGAACTGTTAAGTGTGAACATTGATTTTCCCAATCTGATTTTACTACTTAAACCAACATAATATATCCTTAGTAAAACAATTGAAATTTAAAAATATTTATTTTACAATTTGAAAGAATAAAATCTTGATTACTTGTGATCAAAACTAATTACTACTGGTATGTGTTAAAGATTCAAATTGTGATATTTTGGAAGATTGCCACATGGATTACTAAAGGTATACATATTCATAAATTATGTGTATTGTATTGTATTGCATTGTGTTGTATTGGAAACCTCTAGCTTCATATGTACATAATTGTATACATGTGAAGTTGGAAGATAGGATGGAGATTAAACCATTTAACTAAATTGTTATCATCAGAATGGTAAATTCGTGAAGAAATAAGTGTCAAGATTGATATTGATAGCAGTCATAAAACATTCTCAGTTACTTAAGCATGTGGTTTAATGATTACATTCAAATTTGAATACATTAATAAAATCACCTACAACAACTTTATACAATCAGTTAGATATTGAATAGAAATACATATTCACAATATAGGTACATGTTTTTGCGTAGAACTGGCTAAAAATATGGTGTAGTTATAAATCAAAGTGTCTTATGACTTCTTACCAGCTTCTTTAAACATCTAAATTTGTATAGCAAAGACAGAATCACCAGCAACATTATTAAAACAACACTAATGATGGCAGCAATACTTCCTCCACTTAATCTAAAATGTAAAAACAGGTATTATTCTGTAGAACAGGATAATGTAAATGTATTCTTTACTGAAAAGTAGAGATGTTTTATTGCCCCTGTAATTAAAGATTCAAGATCATCTAGTTTTTGCCCTGTCTAGGATTTATCACAAATGCTTATGAAATTTACAGCAGTATTGTTTGAAATATCTGTTACTCCTGTCAAAAGAAATTAAAATAAAGACAACCCAAAAGGTACATACAATTCAAAATAAGATGCATATCATAAATTTGTCCTAATTAATATAAAACAATCAGACATATATAACTCTATAGGCAGAAAGTGCTTTCGGTTAAAAAGACTTCAAGTCTTGTGAATCTTGCATTTTTTCATTGGATATATTGATATTTTACCAAATGCTTGATTTTTTTCAAAATTAACTCGATAGGTATACACAATGGAACATACATGATTAAAAAAAATAATAAAAGATGGGACTTGATTTAAGAACAAGTGTATTTTCAACTTTTGAAATGTTGAAGATTGATTGCGTCTATTACCCAAAGCAATATCTATTGACTACTTAACCCAAGTACAGCATGAATAAGTTTTTAAAATACCAGTAGGTAGAATAAAAATTGTAAAGTGACATCACAATATTTGTATATTTTTCTGATCTTTCTAATGATATCAAACTCAATAATTTCCGATAAACGATTAATCTTTTATTAAACAGTTCTCAGAACTTTTGAAATGCCCCTCGTCATAAATAACCAAGTAAATTGTAGGTCTTATTGTAAAGGAGACCATTACAGATGTTTCCGAAATGCTCCCAATTGTCTTTTGATATAAAATCTTTTGAATTATGGATTTATAATCATTTAAAGTATTAAGAGGGCATTATACTGCTGAACACGATATTTTTAACGTGTGCAATATTTGACATTGACTGATTTATGAACAAATTAGCGTATGTGATTGATTTACCACTTTTTTTAAAAGTTCTTATTTATCTATTATGTGCAAGATATTTACATGTTGATCTAGTGTTGTACTTGAAATAGAACTCGACGAAGTTCTTTTCCGCCCCAAACAGTTAAAGGAATACACAGCCAAAAGTAATACCGGGTATGTTTACAGTTACATAATTATAGCGCAATTAGAAAGTAAGGAAATAAGACTTCAGTTAAGGTGTGTGCATGTGGTTAATATAATACTGTATACCAGTATATCGAAATAAATGGTGAGGAAACACAGGTAACTTAGATCATGAACAATTTAAGGAGGAAAGCCAAACCAACATTTTGTTTTATAGATCTCTGAGTCAACCTTTTCAAACAATGGATACAGCAATGAAAGACCGATATTAGCTCTTAATTATATTATATGTTTATTTTTTTTTGTATTTTTTTCAAAGAAAATTCCAAAAATTATTTACATCCAAATAAGATGCTTTCTTGTTAAAATTTTGCTGTAAATGAATGAATCACATGAATACCTAATAAAGTATGTAAAGAAAAGCTGTATCGATATTATTTTTTTTAATGAAAAAATATTTATGAACAAAATAAAACACATAATTTGTGAATATTTTTTTGAACTTGTAGTTAAAATCTTCTTTAAAGTCAACTGGGGACAATATGTTCATTAATATGGAATGCCATATACGACAGCCAACTGCTACTGCCAACTGCTGACTGCTTACTGCCAACTGTCAGCTGCTTACTGCTAACTGCCAAACATATTTGAATAATTTTTTTTTTAATTGATATTTATGTGAATTTGTTTAAAAAAAACAGGCGCAGATCTAGAACATTTTTTCCAAGAGGGTCACTAATGTAAAGAAAAAATCCAACCCAGAAATTTCTTGACAAAAAAAAACGTAAGTCCTTTCCTTAATGTGAAAATTTAATTCGGCCGGGGAGAGGGGGATCTCATGCGTCATACCTTCATGTCTATGACATTTTTAATATAAAAACTTAAAACGAAACCGCGTTTTCGGGGGAGGGGGTTCTAAAGTCCCTTTTAGTTGATTTTATTTATACATTGAATAACTTTTAGTTGGTTTAATTTGTGCATTTAATAACTGTACAAATTTCAGAGGGGTGTTCTGGACCTCTCTCTCTAGATCTATGCATGTAAAACATATCATATTTGTAAAAACAAATAGATATAAATGTTTGATCGGCGTTTTCTACGTGGAGGGTCCAAGATCAGTTTTAGTTCGTTTAGTTTATACATTAACCCATGACTGTACAAATTTTAAATGCCCACCCCCCACCCCCAAGATATTTGCATGTGAAACATTATAACACACAGAGATATACATCTTTTATTTGAGGGAATTACATGTATATAGAATATAAGGGAAAATATAAATTTATTTTCAAAATATCTTTATCTGCGTAGCATCAAATCTTCCT
This sequence comes from Saccostrea glomerata, assembly GCA_003671525.1. NCBI lineage: Eukaryota > Metazoa > Mollusca > Bivalvia > Ostreida > Ostreidae > Saccostrea > Saccostrea glomerata. Next base: position 659,822 of record PRKT01000277.1, read on the forward strand.
TTTTTTAAATGTTCTCTCTTCAAAGGTTTTGTTGTCTCCGGGGGTGGGGGTGTTACTTCTTTTAAGATTTAAAGCAGAAAATAGTAATTTATTAAACTACATGTATTTCAAATAAGAAAATTAAAATATACAATGTATTTTATCAATGGCATACACTGTATATTGAATATTACAAAAATTAAAACATAATGGTCAGTTAGTCAATTTAATTTAACCAGGGTGACCTCTTGGAAAAAAAAAAATATCGGCCTTTCAATGCTGAAGCCATTGATTACAAAGGGTGGCTCAAAGATCTATAAAATAAAAGTTGGTGTGGCATTCCACCTTAACATAAATCTTTATTGTTTGCTGGTTAATCCCAAACAGTGACGCTCAAGACTGAAATATTGTGACCAAGATACTGTGTAGGAACTTACTTTTTTTCATCTTGTTGTTCCTCTTTTCCAGCAGAATTACGAGTAATATTGGAGGCATCCGTAGTGGGTGTATCCAGTTCCAATATTAAACATTCTGGATCTAAAATAGCAAGAATAGAAGATAGAAAATGAGCAGTAAATGCTTTGTATACCAAGTTGATCATGAACCTTGATGTTCACCTCAAAATAATTTTTGACCAACGTAACCCTACCTGGAAATTGCAGTTGTGCCTCTCATTGATAATTCTTAGTTCTTTTGAAAAAAAAAAGATTTTGCAATCAAAGATAATAACAGTTTCACTTTAGAGCATTACTTAGTTTTCGTTGGTTGAATGTTTGGTCTTTGTAGGATACTGAGTTTTGTTCAGATTAAGCTCTAGATTTCTGACTTTTAATGGAGAAGACATAGTTTTTTTGTTGCTGACTTTAATTCATTTCCAAGGACTTGAAACCTTAAACAGTTCCAGAAATGTAAGTTTTTACTTGTTTTATACTTCAAGATATGTTTTTATACAATATTATGTTAAAAAGGTGAAAAACAAGATATTTTATTTTTAAAAGTTAACCCTTTGAGTTATCTGTCTATCTATTCAGATATTGATAAATCTGATAGAATTTTATTGGAAATCAATTTGTATATAAACCTATAGCTAGAAATACTTTGAAGCGAAGATTTTGGTAATCAAGATAATTAATATATCTATTGATGATGAGAAAGGTATTCGTAAAGAAGAAATCCTGATAATATTTTATATTGTACGTAGGTAATATCATAAGTAAAGAATATGTAAACTTGAATTGGGGAAAATTGAGTTCCATAAATTGGTATATCTATCTGTATATATATTTTAATGAGTTTTAAAGAAATATCAAAGAAAGATAACTCTTCATAAGATTGTAAAGCGTAATTGTGTTATGAGTTAATTCCCTTATATCATGTGTAAAGTGTATTTATCATGTGTTATCATAGTGAATGATAATAATTAATTGTAAAAGGTAAGACAAATAATCTATTATATTTTTATAATCAGAATATTTCAATAAAATACTATTTGTATATATTTTTATGATGCACTTTGTATATTGCAGGATATTTCCATTGTTTCCGGTATTTCCATATTATCCATAGATGTCATCACAATAAATGTGTAAACCTATACAACTAGCGTTTTTCATCATATTGCCGGGAATTACCCGCTACATACATAAGATAAAGGCAAATTATAAATTTTTAAAGTAGATGGTTGACTTTGTTTCCTCACCGAGTGGGGGTTGAGGGGGCAATGATAAAAAGTGGGGATAGTATCATTATATCGGTAAAGAATTCTATTTTTCCTTGTCACATGAACAAACCTGACAATAACCATGGATGCTTGGAATCAAAATTCATATCAGCTGATTCAATTATTCTAGAAAAGGGTCTGAATGCCATTCTTTTTTTAAATGAATGCACTTAATTAGTCTACTAATTAAATTATCCTTTACTTCAAAACATATTGAAACATATAAAAACATATTGATAAAGATTTAAATTGTAAATTAGGTCCATATGAGTTATGATCAAGGTTGATGTTTTTCAAAAGAAGACCAACCTCAAAGATTGTTGGTACTCAAAGAAAAAATTTGTCACATTGATTACACAGTAAAATAGGAAAGCCCTTTTCTCAAATGCATAAAATATATGGTCATGGTTGAAGTTTTTGTAGAATGACTAACCAAAAAATATGAACCCTTGATATTTAGGTGACCATCAATGTTCAAAGACTCTTAGATTATCAGAAAGCACTATATAACTGCCAATTTTTAAAATGAGATCTGTTGTGATGTACCTTTATTCATATCTCCGGGGCTAAATATTTGAAGCATCTAATTTAAATTTGTTACAAAAAATTGACCCTAGACCTCAAAATTATCTAAAATTCCTATTTTAGCGGTCGGTCTTTTCTTTATTTTCTTTGATATCTATATGAATTTTGCATTAGATAAAGAGTTGTTTTCTAAAATGCTGTACATACATTTGTTTACATCTTTTATGTTAAAGCGAGAACAGTTGTCACATGTAACCCAAGGGTCAGGCTGAACTATAGGGATGGGTGGTGTTGTATTGTCTGGCTTTGTGAATGTGAAGACTGGACAAGAAGCTGTAAAAATGAAGAAAAAAACCAATTTAAGTATAGAATTGGATAATCATATGATATTTCATTATATCTCTCTGCATTATAACTGCTAATACAGTGTATAAAAGTCTTTATAATTTAATAACTTTACAGTTATCTTTATTATGGACTGTACAGTAGCAACAGGAACACCATAAGCTCTTTGTTTAGGCTAAGCTTGATACAAGTTACCTGTATAAAACAAAAAAAAAACCCAAACAAAGTCTTGAGTGAGTCTTCACCTTACAATTCTCCTTCCTCGTAGTACTGTATCTGATATGAGCTAAAGGTCCATGTGCTGTGATACATGTAGTCACCCATATTGACCACTGAGACATGGATTTACAATTTTTGTTAGGCAGCTTTTTTTCATTTTACAAAATTTTATTCACACAAAGTGAATGGGATTTGTCAGCTTTTATACATGTATATAATACTTAATCTTAGAAAACAAGCTTTCTGTCAGAACTTGACTATAATATTGAAGATTTTGAAAGATGTAAATTACTTTCAATTTATGGCCAGTCTTACCAGGAGTTCCAGGCATTGAAATGTTGGGGGCACATAAAGCAACCAAGTTCTTTAATGTTATGTTTCTCACACATATAGCTCGTTCCAAATCTTCACACTTAGCTCGAATAGATTTAATTCCAACAGAACAATCTTCATCAGCATCAAGGATTTTGTATGTTTTAATCTGGTTATCAAGTTGATCGTCTCTTTTTTGAATCTATAATAACAAATGAATCTTAGATACTGCCTATAGGAGAAGATGCCTTGCCAGTAAATTGAATTCTTTCAAACTGAACTATAATAATGCAATTAATTATGCAATAATAATTATTCATAGAGAGCCTTGAATTTTATAAACTATAAAAATCATGATGCATAAATTATACACATATACGTGCTTTTAATTTCAGTCTTAGATATAAACCTTCAGAATGACTATAAGGAATACTACCACAATGGCCACCGTGAAAATATAAAATTAATAAAGTATATTTATGAGGATTTTATAAGCAAGAGGATGGTTTCTAATGATGCAGTGAATGGAGTTTTTAAATGAGGCAGCAATTCCTAGAAAATATGTAAGCAAGAGTCGACTGCAAGTAATACATTTTTTCATGGGTAGTAAGGTTTGGGGCAATTAAATTCATATTTATTTGGTTGTTTTCCGACAAAAAATATATATAGATTGGTGGCTTTATTTCCATTACAGATCCATCTGCAAGATAAGTTTTGTGCATAACTTTTAATTAATGCACCTTTTTTTCAAACACTTAATCCAATTGGCATGTTTTCTTTCATAGAAAATTCGATACGCAAGAGCATGGTCTACGTATGAACAATTTCTTAAACGAGGTAAATTATTGACAAGCAAGTTAATGAAACAAAAAATATCAGCAGTCTCGTTTATAGTCATCATTTCGTAAGTTCCATGGTCGATACAATGACATTGTCAGCAAATACAATTTATCATTGAGTCAATTGCTGACTGACGTTTTTCATACTAATTGTTAGTCAATTATTTATACACAGAATTAACGACGGTTTTTTCCATTATTTCATGATCACGACAAAGAACATACGGCGGGTGTGACCGGTCAGCAGGGGATGCTCACCCCTCCATGGCACATGATCACACCTCTGATGTTTCGGAGGTCCGTGTTTGCTATGCCCCTATTTTGTATTGTTTTATGAAATTTGAATAGAATTTTCGGATAATGTCGACCAAAAAGTAGGTCATGATGACCTACTTTTATCATTTTATGGCTACATTTGAGTTTCTTGGTTACTTTTTGGCTTAGAATTGTCAAACTTTGTCAGTTGATGCATCTTGGGTTTTCGGATAATGTCGACCTAAAAGTAGGTCATGGTGACCTACTTTTATCATTTTATGGCTACATTTGAGTTTCTTGGTTACTTTTTGGCTAAGAATCATCAAACTTTGTCAGTTGATGCATCTGGGGTAATAGGTTACTTAGAGTTAGAGGCTTCAAATAGAAATGATAGATTGTATAATTTACCAGAAGAGTGATTTAAGGACTTTGGGCCTCTCGTATTTATTTTTACAACTAAAAAGCAATGTTTAAATGAAATGATCATTATGAATTTCAAATAAGTATTTTCTTTAAATTATATCTATATGAATATTGTTTACTTAAAAAAATTTGGATGCAACATCGGTCAGTTACATATGGGATTTATCCCATATTTGAATATTAATAGGAGTAAATGTCCCACATATCATGTTCTATGGGATTTATCCCATATTTGAGAATGAATGGGAGAAAAAATCCCATTTGCCAGTATTCTTGGGATTTATCCCATTTGAACAAATTTGTGGGAGAAAAAATCCTAATGGGAGAAAAAATCCCATCTGACATTTTTTCTCTCATGGGAGAATGGTTGGATAGTTGGTGGCACTGAAAATCCCACCATTCTCCTATGGGATTCTGATATTTAGGACTTCATCTCCTTTAAAGTAATGATGTTCATGAGTTCAACATGAGAATATGTGATATTGCAAAGAAATCCCACCAGGTGCTATAAATTTTTTTTGGACATGACAATTAAAAATGGTAGCAAAAAGTCCTGACTATGTCGTGTCCGGAGTTAAATATCGCACTGTTTAGTGTTCGTTATCTCCAGATCCCTCATGCAAAAGCGTGATCATATGGAAGACAATTCGTTTCAACTTGTGAATGTTTCAAAATTTACATGTTCATGTGTATGACAAAAAAGAGGCAGGAGAAAACGACCCCTACCATTGATCGCTAGACCAAAAAGTTGAAACTTACGACACTGTCTTTACAAAACTTATCGTAGATTCAAATTAGGTCTTATTATGACCACCTGCAAATAAAATAAAAATTACACAGAAATCTGCAGGGGATCTTATCGTCTACACAAAAACAGGAAGGCCATTATATTCCCCTGTTTTCGGGAAAGGGAGGGGGCATTAAAACTCATTCGTTTGTCAGTCTGTCCGTCCGTCACAAAAACTTAAACCTTTACATAACTTTTGAATGATAAGAGATAAGACCTTCATATTTCACATGTATATTACATATCACAAAACTTTATTAAAATTAATTATGCTTTTTGACCCCTTGAAATTGAAGATTGACATTCTTTTCAACAATTCTAACATTTTTTTTATTGGTCCTTTCAGAAGAGGAAAAATAGAGCTTTCATATTATACATGTTTATTCCTTGCGGCAATACCTTTCTTAATATATCATGACTTTTGTCCCTGTGACCTTCACCTACTTTCAAAATATAAATTTACTTAAACCGATTGATTGAGAAGAGATGGGACTTTCATATTTGACATGGACATATGCCTTATATCATGTTTCTTAGGATATAATTTACTTAAAATGAACTTCTGTAATTACTTTTGAATGACGTATTATAGGTCGTGTATATTTGACACAATGTGCCACAAATTAGTATCCCAACTGATGCGACACCAAAAGCAGTGGATCATAGTTCTTTGAATTTGCTTGTTAGTCATATTGATAGGTAATTATCCTCATATAGTGTAGATTCAAGATTGTTTTCAAATCATGACAACCGGGTGTAGGATCAGGCCACAATAAGGGATCAAAGTTTAAAATAGGAATAAAATAAATGAAAATCTTCAAAATTCTTTTCATTAAGAAAAAAGATCATGATTAGACATATAGATATGGAAATATTCTCAAGAATCATGTTTGTACAGATCATGACCTCATGGGTTAGGGAAGGGTCTTTTTTCTTGCCCCTATTCGCTATACATATGAAAATGCATATTTTGAAGCGATTTTGTTTATCCACATGACAAAACGAACCACCTTCAAAATTATTATGTTCTTATTAATTGTTAAGTTCTGGAACCAGGGTGTTTAAACATTTAAATAACCCAATTTTTAACCCAAATTCTGAAACAATATTGCACATCCAAGGAGACATCACCAATCACTTCCCAAAAGATGACTAGGCTACTGTGTAAAATGTGACTCTTGATACGTAAACATCCTCATATAGTGTAGATTCAAGATTATTTTCAAATCATGACATCTGGGTGTAATTTACACCCCTTTTGGACACCAGGGTGAAAATAATAATTCCAAAGATTTATTGCACTTCGACAGAACACCAACATCCATTTCCAAAAAGATGATTAGAGTACTGTGTAAAATTAAATAAAAAGGGTTCAGGGAAATTTTTAGACTCCGATTGAACAATCAGGGTGTAAATGAAAATTTTCTATAACCTTATTGAACATCTACAGGACACCATTAATCATCTCCCAAAAGATAGTTAGGCTACTGTGTAAATGTAACAGGAGATTGAGGAATGTGAAAGTTTGACAAACAGACGGAAAGACGGACTTACATGAGTTCATGTATCAACAATACACCCTTTTTCTAAAAATTTTCTTTAGAAGGTGTGGGTATAATAAATTTTGTGATCACGATTATAAGCACCCAATTTTTTTTTTATCAAAACAGACCTGGGATGCTGTTAAATGTATCAGTAGTAAAATCCACAAAAAATGATGAGCGTTTTCCATTTTCAGAATGCGTATAGTCACTTAAAGAATCAAAATATTTGTCTTCACGTGTCTACTTTCAATATCCGTACAATAGTCTTTCAACCTCAAATTGTAACACCTGAAAAAACAACAAAATTTTTTATGTTTAAATATATCTTTTTTCTAATTTTATTTAATACTGCAGAAAACTTTGATGTATTCAAAGTTTAAAAACAGCACACCATAAAAAATTGAAAAACACTTTTAAATTCTTTTAATAAAAACAGTTGTTCAAACAGGGAGGGAGGCAATCCAATTATAAATATAAAACTGTAATTTCAAAGAGAGATAATTCATTTCTACTTAAGATAACTCTAAAAATTCAATTAACCTTATAGTCTTTATCAAAACTTTGTGTAGCAGTGATCCAGCTGTGTACTGACTGAAAATGAAATAAATACTCATTTTAAGGAAAAACTATTTTGTGTTACATATTTATAATGAAACATTAGGAAAATTTTAACCCCAACAATAAATTACATCCCACCAAAAAAGCAGTATATTAAAGCAGGAATTGTGAAATGCACTTACTATTGATAAACAAATTTCTGTCGTTCAAATCTGTATGAAATTCCTGTTCTGTTATGTTATGTTAACTCATAAACATCATCGTCCCTCTCACAACCATCAAGCCAATATTGAACCTGTTGTAATATATTTGAATGAGTCAGTTATGTTCATAATAAGGCAAAAATCCACTTTACGTAAAGAAACAGACATGTAACAAAAAGTATTACATTACAAATACCATATAAGAAGAATTTTTAGCTAGAATTTAATTTTGATATTCTTAATAAGGGTGCCAAGATCCCTAAAATTTTACATATTAGCTAAAATTTAACTACCCTTTAATTGTTATGGCTTATTTAGTGAGATTTCTAAAATCGCTTAAATTATATCTCGTTAAATAAAATACCACTTTTTAAGGAATCGATAAATTTACGTCTTGCTAAAATTGTCACTTATACGGTACAAGACATAGACATACTTATAGTTAAATGATTTAACTCTTTATATATTTAAAGGCCCATAACAAGTAATTTTTATTGATAAAAGTAAAATAGGTTCCTGTTTACAAAAATTCAACAACCCTTTTGTACACACTACCCATAGACAAAGTAATGGGTAACTCTTCGGCTTTTGACCAATAAGGTTCAGTAAAGGAATTGCATAAAATACCAAGTGCTCTTAAAATACATGAAATATGATTGTTTTGTAAGCCACTCGATAAAATCAGTAACAGAATTCAACGAACTAGCTTAGGATAACACATACTGTAAAATATGCTCTCTCATGCAAAATTCCTAAAGAATTATATACAGAGCAAAACATTAAATGTATTCCTTTTCACTCTTTTCACTAAGCCTCCCCTCCTGTTACAAGAGGTGGAGGTGGCCTCAGGCCTGTAGATGTGGCTACATCACCAACAGAAAAAACTTCTTAATAATTTTATGTCGATTTTATTTACCTACAGTGTAGCTATGTTGCTGAATTTGAAACAGGAAGTGATTCCAACTAATTAACTCGTACCAAGATGGCTTTTGGATTTTAGCCAATTTGTCCCATTATTGGTTCTAACAATATTATAATGTGCATCCGTCAATAAAATGAGATTTACGTGTATTTAGTACAAGGGCAAATTAATATGCCTCAAAATCATCCCTGCATTTGTTCATCAAAATATTATTAACTTTTTCTTCAGTAACACTACAGTCTGTCATCAAACTGGAAATCTTTTTTTAAATATCACAAGACTGTCTAGCAGTTATTTCATTAGAAATATCAAAAGTAGTTTAAACGTAAGTATAAGCCTTGTCGTCACTTACTTCTTTAAAACCAGCTGTAGAAAAATTATCATATGTTGTTATTTTTACACCATAAAAATGTCTTTTCTTGATGTTTCATCTCTATGGATGTGTTTAATTTTCTGTGTTTAAAAACTTTTATTTTCATTGTTTATTTGTACATGCAATACCCATTCATTGCTACAAATTGCATTTGTACTCTTAAATGGCAGTTATTTCACTTGAAAATTTATTAAAGATCAAAAAGCATTAACTACTGGCTCTACATCTTCAAAGTCAATGTTATGTGATCTAAAAAGAATATTTATAAGTTTCCTAATCCAATGGTCATTATGTCTGCCTCTGGTACTTATCCTAAACTCTAAGAATTTCATTATGTCACACTCTTCTTGTCCCTTCTCTCTCTTACAACGCAGAATGTCCAGATCTTTTGGTAAATCATTTTAAATATCATTTGACGAGTTGCACTGTACACGTTTTCATATCATTATTTTATCTAAACATATTTTTTGTCTTCTTTTGAGTTTATCTTCTCCTCCTTTTTTTTTTAAATTATTTTCCTTGATAAATGTAATTTTGATCGCAGATTTTTAATAATTCTGTTTTCCCTTTTTATGTCTTGTTTATATCTCCTGCATTTGATTTTCTTTAGCTAATTTTTCAAAAGCAACACTTTTTTGTTATTGAATAATCTGAATACTCTGGTCTATTGGTGGAGGTAGTGGTGGCAGTGAGGGTGTTTCAAAATTAGATGTTAATTTTACTGGCATATTAAAGACACTTCTCAAAAAGTATTCGCATTCACCATTTTTCCCCTTTATGTTGTTGAATCTTTGCTTTAGTTCTTTTAATTGTAACATAGGGGCCTAAAGTGATTTCTTATTTATTTCTTCCCGAGTTTTACCAACAACACTGCGTATATCACTCTGAATTGAACTGATGTTTCCTCTGCATCTTAAATTTATTTCGACCATTAATTTGTTGGTTAGATATATTTTGGGATAATTTTTTATATTTACCCTAAATACACATATTTCTATGTTGGATGTTTTGGAAGAAATGATGATATTGCACGTTAGTAAAACGAGTCAAACACTTGACAATGCACACACATCACACACATATATAATTCATAGTAATAGTGACGCCTGCATTTATACTACTTTTTCTGTCTGACAGATGGACAAGTGCCATGAGAAGTTATCCCTCTGAATTACCTAATAATTTAATACCTTTAAAGCTCAAATGAATAAATTTTTCTTCCTTTTTTTGGCTTCAGTAAAATTCCTCAATGAAGACAAATCAAAATGAATCTGAAAATAAAATACATAATATTCATGAACTTAATTATTTTTTTCAAAAATCAATTTTCCTTAGAAATATCAAACAATTGTAAAACATTTTTCCATTTTATATGTAGCAAAGTTTATGTGTTGTTCTAAATATTGAGCTGGAATTACCTTCGAGTTTCCCAACTAGTTGTATGTACATGGCTAAACAAACAATTAAAAGAACATTTACACCCCTTACCAATGTAAAATTATTGCAGCAATATTGCTGCTATATTGCGGCAACATTGCGGCAACACATTTTTGTCACCAGAAACAAGCTGTTTGGGTTAGTGATATATCACCGCTAGCTGCAACAACTTGTAGTGACATTCTGGCAATACTGCCAGAAAAAATGAAATATCACCGCTAGCTGCAACAACTTCCGGTGACATTCTGGCAATACTGCCAGAAAAAACTTTCTGGTAACATCTAGGACTACCCATGAGCCATTTGTTGAGCATGCTCAGTCATTTACTCCCCCTTTTTAAATAAAGTGGAGGGAATTCAAAGGCAAGCATGTTTTGCTTCATTACTGACTTGTATCAAGTTAATTAGAGATGTTAATTGTGTACATTGGGATTAGTCAAGATGAGTAGTAAGACTGCATAGTGTGGAATGACTAGAAAAAAGAATTTGAGCAGAATTATAGGAATGTGTACTCAGTTTCCATATCATCAGACTTGGTGAGTCAAAACCAATATTCTTTTTGAGATGAATGATTCAATGGAGATCAAATTGGAAAAATTATTTGTGTTTCAATTAGTGCTTGTGATGCTTCATGCATACTAGACTTGTATGTCTATATATCCTAGAGTAGCAGGAAAAAATGTATTAAAGCATTTTATTTGAAAATTAATGCAGAGTTGCTGGACATTTTTACAATGGCATATTAATATTGTTTCTATAAACATTTTTTATGCGCCCGTCTCGATAGATCGGGGGTACATATTGTTTTTGTCCTGTCTGTTTGTTTGTAAACTTTAACCTTCACCATTACGTTTGAACCAATGAGAGATAAAGATTTCATATTTGGTATGTCTACTCCACTAATTAAGTTCTTTCAAATGACATCAAGGTCAATGAACTTGTGACCTTGGCTGTGACCTATATGCTAAAAATAGCTTTTTCGAATATTCATCATAACTTAAAATTAATAAAAGATAGAGACTTTATATTTAGTATGCATAATTAACTAATTAAGCTTTTTCAAAAGACACCTGAAGGTCAATGACTTTGAGACCTTGGCTGTGACCCATATCCTTGAAATATATTTTTGAACCTTGGACATAAATCTTGAGCCATGAAAGATAGAGAACTTGTATTAAGTATGCACCCTTCATCAATTAAGCTCTTTCAAATAACACCAAGGTCATTGACCTTGGAACCTTGACTGTGACCATATACAGGGTGTTTCAGAAAACATGCAACCATTTTCTTTGCTCACTATATTGATATGCAAACAGGAACATATGAAGGTTTTGTATAAAATTATGCTAAAAAGGCTAAAGTTTTTATCAAAATTAAAAATTTAGAAAATAATGACCATTTTAATTAATTATGACGTCATATTTGACATCATTAAAAAAACAGATGTTTTCATCCTTAATGTGGAATTTAATGAAAAAACATCAGGAATTTTGATTCTGCTTTATCAGAGCATGTCACCAGTACTATTGGTTATGGCAGTGTGTGAAAATAAGATTTTAAAATTGCAAATGACTTACAATTAGCAATATAAAGTGGAAGTTGTTTTAATCTGTTAAATTTTGTATCTAATGAAAAAGTCAATGCATGATCATTCACTCAGGAAAGGAAAAAAAATGAAGAAAAAAGACAATACTCGTGAAAATATTTAGAATGTTACTAAAGAGGCATTGTTCTAGAGACTCCCTTTGTAAAATAACTGAGTTTGTGAACAAATTGAGCAATTCAAGTGTACTTCAGATGCTGAAATATGTTTTGAATCTTAAACTTTGGACTTAATTGTTAGAACAAATCTTTGGAGGACCATTCAATTCAACTCTTTCAAATCCATTAAATTGGGCTTCCACACTCACCTGAATTAACACCCCTTGATTTTCATCTGTGGGATTATTTAATGGTCTAAGCATTTCACCCCCCCCCCCTTCCAAAAAAAAAGAAAAAAGAAGTGATCTCAAAAAAGTTTTAAAAATGAGACCTGATTCATTCTCAAGAGAGTCATTCCAATAGTAATGAGAACTTTCTTGCATCGATAGATTTCTTCTTTCAGCGAAAATGACGTCATTTAGAGGTTAATTCTTAAATTAGTGAAATTTGACAAGTTTCCTTTTTCTTCTCTAATTGATTATTTATTTGTCATATTAACTTTATTTTCATAAGAATAAATCTTGAAGTTGTGACTTTTAATCAGATATGTTGGTGCATGATATTGGTTAAAATATCAGTAAAATAAAATCAATCAAAATGGTTGCATGTTTTCTGAAACACCCTGTACAATGTACTTAAAATAGATTTTTTGAAACTTCACATAACTTTTGAGTCATAAAAGATGGAAAATTCATATTTGGTATGCACCCTTCACTAATTAAACTCTTTCAAGTAACACCAAGGTCAATGACAATTTGACCTTTACTGTGACCCATATGCTAAAAATAGCCATTTTGATCCTCTGCCATAAATTTTTAACTACAAAAGATAGAGACTTCATGTTTAGTATGCATACTCCACTAATTAAGTTCTTTCAAATGACACCAAGATCAATTACCTTGTGACCTTGACTGTGACCCATATGCTATAAATAGCTTTTTCAAACTTTATTGCCACCAGGCGCATAGTGTTTCACAAACATATCTTGATTGTCATTTTGATGATCAACATAATTTTCTATCTGTTCAAAGAATAGCAGGAGTAGCTATTTCTTATTGACCCTGTGGCTTGCTATTGTTTTTTATATTCCTCAGCACAGTTTGTTAATTGACTTAGATTGATAGATCATTATTTCTATTAAATACCAATTTATATCTAACTTACAGACGAAAAACAATATTGCCGCAAGATTGCGGCAATAATGCCGGAAGATGTTGCCAGAAGATCAATATTTTGGTCATGATTTGCAGCAATATTGCTGAAACCCCTTTCTGGTAATATTGCCGCAAAACTAATTTACATACGAAAAACGATATAGCCGCAATATTGCGGCATTAATGCCGGAAGATGTTGCCAGAAGATCAATATTTTGGTCATGATTTGCAGCAATATTGCCGCAACCCCTTTCTGGCATTATTGCCACAAAACTTATTAACATACGAAAAACGATATAGCCGCAATATTGCGGCAATGTATTGCCAGACTGTTGCTGCAATATTGCGGCAATAAAGCCAGAAGATGTTGCCAGAAGGTCAATATTTTGGTAAGGGACAATATCTCAGGCTAGGTAATCAGTGAAATCTAAAAACAAGAGTGTTTGTGAAACACTATGCGCCCGGCAGCGACAAAGTTAAAAACATATTTTTAGCATATAGGTCACAATCAAGGTTACAAGGTCATTGATCTTGGTGTCATAAAAAAAAACTTAAAAAGCGGAGTATGCATACCGAATATGAAGTCTCTATTTTTCATTGTTCAAAAGTGAATGTTCAAAAAAGCTATTTTTAGCATATAGGACACAGTCATGATGACAAGGTCATTGACCTTGGTGTCATTTGAAAGAGCTTAATTAGTGAAGTATGCATACCAAATATGAAGTCTCTATCTTTTATGGTTCAAAAGTTATAGCGAAGGTTAAAGTTTGCAGACAAACAGACAAACAGATTAACAGACAAACAGACAGACAGGACAAAAACAATATACGCCTCGGATCTTTCGATCCGGGCGCATAAAAAAATGCTTATTGACAATTGTTGCACATAATTGAATGTAAGCATTGACCATTAATGAAATTCTATTTACCCTGATTATCCAGCAAAGTCTCTTTACACCTCATACTCAAAGCATCCAAATATAACTGGTGAAATGTATCTGCAAAAGAGGGAAAAGATATATAAATCACTTGTTTTCATATATTGAAAAAAGACTCTGAAGGAAGGAAGTCGTAACTCTATTATTATAACGGTTGAAACTATTGGGAGGCATAATATGAATTAAACAAAATAAACTCTAAATCAATTTTTCGTAATTATATATATTTTTATATAATCTTAAGTTTACATATATCAATTAATTCTTGAAGGAAACTATATGTGTTCCGCCCTCGTGTGACCATTGTAAACTATGTTTTCCATGTCACATTCAAGAGCAATTATTATTTTAAAAATCATCAAGAAAAATTCATAGCTACCAAAATTTCTGTAATTGCACATATTGAAGCAGTATCTCTACCATTTACGAAATTTTGTAAAACTTGAGCGTACTCAAGAATATCCTTTAAAAAAATTATATTTTCATTACGCCCGTGTGCATATTAAAGTGCCATTATTCGAGCTTTTCCAAAAACAAAAAAATGTGTGAAAGATGACTTTTATTCAAAACTTACCAACATTACTCAATTTTTGCTACGTCAAGGTCCTATCTTATTTTTTCAATTTATAATAATTATAAAAAAAAACACTTACTCAATCATGGCCGACTCCGAAACAGTTCAGCAGGATCTTGAGAGTTATCGTTCTTTCAAAGATGGCGTTCAGTAGAGTCTTTATATCACGTGACATACACTGTAAATGATGACTAATCATGCCTACGTAACACCGTTCAGGAATTTTTTTGTGTCACTTGTTTCCCCAATGAGGAAAAAATGGCGGATTAAAAATAAAAGATTGTGTCGACTGTGCAAGACTCCTCAATTTGCACTATGACATATTCCGTCCCCACAACTTTTGAAACTATCCAAATAAGATATTGTTTACCCCCTAGCTCCTCTAGAAATCATTACCACTATATCAATTTAGCTGCAGAAAATTGTAAATATCCAATCCTTTCTGATTGCCGCTGCACTGTTGGTATCAAAACCCACATTTTCAAAGCTATAGCTTCTCCAAAGCGATATGGAGTACATTTTGATTTTTTTTTTCATTAAGCTCGACGAAAAATACACAATAAATTGTGAATGATCGCCGTCATCGCCATATTGTTTGTCCTCAAAATGGCATCGTCTTTAATAAAAGTCCTTGAAATACCAATGATATATCCACCAAAAGGAGTTCCTTCTTTTTTCATTTTGAATTGTATCTTTAAAATTGTATCTATGAAATTCCTCCATGTTTTCACAGCTTTTGAGTGAAAACACACAATACAATGATCAGGAAGAAGTAAGTGGGACAAGGCAATATCACATTACGCTAGTCACGTGACATTAGCATTAGATATTTTATACACAACGTATAGATAACAATGCTCAAACTGTGAAAGAAAATTCACGGTTATCTTGTTTAAAGATTATACGGCCTCTCTCTTCTCATAAATAATGAGTTGTGGGGCAGTCACATTTTTTAAATATCAAATACCTGATAATAATCTTTTGTACAAGAAAGCTAATTTTTTTTAAAAAATTTACCATCATACTTACATGTATAAAAGGTCACTCATTAAACATGTTAAAGCTGCTAAGACACAGATTTGATGATAATATTTTCTCAAATTTTCAGTATAATTTCATTTTTTTTGACTGGACGTTATTGAAACTTCGAATTTATAGACGGTCTGATTGACACATACTTGTGTTTTTTGTGTTTTAATGAAAAATATTAAAACTAATGTAAGCAAATCGGACGATTTTTAGTAACCGGTTATTCGCTTTATTTTCCGCTCGAGTACCCGGTTACTCGGATGATTTATTCATATATATCATTTATCTCATCTTTTACTCATCAGTTCTAATAAAACACAAACGGTATTGTGAATAATATTTATTTAGTTGGTTAGAAAGAACACGCACGCATCAAGGAGAATTATTATTTAGAAGTTTGAAGTCTCAGCTCTACACGATAACTCCGATTCACATCAATTACATTTTACAGGTGTGGTATCAGCTGTTCTTTTAAAATACTTTCAAGCTATACATGCATGTTTTGTTAAATTATTTTATGTGGTAATTATAACTTGGGCCTTCAAAATGTGTATAACCTGCTTGCAATCGAAATATCAATTAAGTGTGAAAAAACCAATAAATCGTATCAGTGAAACCCTAGTCTAACGGAAAAGAATATAAGAGAAATATTTAATATTTGAACGCTTATAAGGAAATTAACAATTTACTTTTAGTAATTTACCATCTAAGATGCATTTTAATCCAAGTAACCGAATAGCAATTATACTAATCGATACTCGCATCGTTCGACGGGTAACCGGGTACTCGTTGCCAACACTAATTAAAACTGGATGTATTGTTGTCATACATTTTGATGCGCAAAATAAATAAAGTCATATTTCTGTGTATTACATCATCACTTTTAGAGAGGGATGATATGGAATCAGAAAACCACAGTTTGGTAATCAGTTTGCTCTAAAATCAGTCAGATCACAACATGACGAGACTGTACGGTATCTATAGTAAAATTGGATAATAGACACTTCTGCAAGTATTTACATGAATGATGATACATTAACAGGTATATATAATTATAACAGTACATGTAAATTGATACGAAGTGTCGTATCACGTCGAGTTGACAGTCGCAAATCATCAAACTCAAAGAGTTTGATCTGATGATCCACGACTGTCAACGAGACGTGATGCGGCCCTTTTGGATATCAAGTTACTGTTATAATGGTAAATGTTTTATATTCCCTTTCAACTAGCGTAATATAGCCAATTAAATCTTTAGAGATCAATTGTATGATATTTTTCCATAAAAAGCATAATAATTACAAGGAACATTTTAATGCACAAGAAACAAGATGTGTTTGTGAACACTGATGCCCCCGTTTGGCAACATAGCAAAGATTAATCTTTTTTCAAATTCAAATCTAATTAATTGGTACAAAAAGTAGGGTATTTTCACTAATAAATAATTGTGAAATTTAAAAGTGGGCCACAGATAAAATTTTTCTATAAGTACAAAAATCTCCAAAGGTCAAGGTCAAAAGGTCAAGGTAATTGTTATCCAATGAAAGGTCTTGCCACATAGAATACTAAGGTAGAGTATGGAAACCCTAACCCTAACATCGTTTATAAGTTATGGCCAAGGTTAAAATTTTTAAAAAGTGGGTCAAAATCCAAGGACAAGGTCAAAGGGTCAAAGCTCTTGTTATCAATTGAAAAGGTCTTGTCACAAGGACGTATGAGACATATGAAAGCACAAGCCCTAGCCCTTTAAAAGTTATGGTCAAGGTTTTCTTTTTTGAAGTAGGTCAAGCTCAAATGTCAAGGTCAAAGGATCAAAATGTTTGGTATCCAATGACGGATTTTCTCACAAGGATTACATATTTGAAGTTTGATAGTCCTGTCCCTCACCGTTCAAAAGATATGGCCAATGTTAATGTTTTTTCACAGGTACGAAAATCTACAATGTCAAGGTCAAAGGGTCAAGGTGACTAGTATCCAAATGAAGGTTTTTCAACAAAGAATGCATATGTGGAGTGTAAATATCCTGGTATTCACTGTTCGAAAGATATGACCAAAGTAAAATTCAAAATTTTAATGTAAAAGTGGGTCATACTCAAAGGTCAAGGTCAAAAGGTCAAATTTGGTGGTACCAAAAGAAAGGTCTTGTCACAAGGAATACACACGTGAAATATGAAAGTCATGCCTCCAACAAATCAAAAGTTATAGGCAAGGTTAAAGTTTTTTGTAGACAAACAGACAAACAGACAGATAGAGACACAGACAAACAGATAGACGGACACGACAAAAACTATATATGCCCGAAACTTCGTTTACGGGGGCATAAAGAACATAAAAAACATAAAAAGAGTACTAAAATATTGTTTTAAGTGATGAAACTGGATAAATTTTCCATTCAAAGCAGTACTGAAACCACCTTTTAATGAACGTTTGATACTGTTTTTTAGTAACGGTTCTCCATGATGTTATAATATAGAGGTGGTTGTTTTGAAAGTGCAAAATTTCTGTAAGTTCGTCGGACACTTGGCATGCAATCAAGGTCATTTATCCCCACAAAGGATGAGCATCTTTTTGCAAGGGTTTAGAAGAAGACCCTTCTTTCTCGGAAGTAAGATTGGATTCTTTTTTATACTTTTCATTTATTTGATTCTGTGCACCAAGTCTGGATGAGCCATACTGGGGCATTGATAATCCCTCTTGCCCGGTCTTCCCGAATCTTCTTGATGCACCAGCCAATCAGACTAAAAGGTTGAAAAATATAAGGATAATCAAAATCTCTCCAATTTAATGAAAATACATCAGCATAACCACATTCTGGATCTTGTTATCATGAACGAAACAATTCAACTTGTGTATTTAGTCTTTATGCAAACAAATCTATATCTGGAAACACTAGCTTTGTTATAATGAGAATACATATATATCATGATCTTATTGCCATTCCACTTGATTATTAAACTCTCTGGATAATTTTTCTGCTTCTATGTTATTTTTTTTACTGGGATATGAGAAAACTCCAACCAAATGTTTCTCTCAATGCACCATTCCCATATTTCCACTGCAAGTTTATTGCACATTTCAGATTTTATACCACCATATTATTGATATAAGTAATGGCAGTTGTATTTTCTGATAACATTCTGTCATATTTTTTTAACAATATTCACAAATGATCTCAAAGCAAAGTAAATTGCAAGCATTTCCAAGTAATTAATGTGATTTGATTTTTCTTCTTCTTTCTATCTTGCACCAGTTGTGATATTATCTTGTGTGTATATTGCTTCCCAACCTGACAAAGACGCATCAGTTTGAATTTTAATGCCGCTGTTACCTCTAGAAATAAATCTGATTTAAGAATGATAATTGGACCACCACAAATTTAGCATTTCTTTCATTTTCATAGTAATTGGCATTAATTTATCCAAATTCCCTTTAGCTTCTTTTAAATACTTCATTTTCTCCTTTTCTAATCTGTAATGTAATTGTCCCAATTTCGA
The DNA here is from genome assembly GCA_003671525.1 of Saccostrea glomerata. Lineage (NCBI taxonomy): Eukaryota > Metazoa > Mollusca > Bivalvia > Ostreida > Ostreidae > Saccostrea > Saccostrea glomerata. The sequence goes on from PRKT01000277.1 coordinate 679,151, forward strand.
GCTGGAAAACTCGAAATGATAAGTCCAATGACTCGAGCTACAGTTCTTATTTTTGCTTCATCTTAATTCATTAAACACTTATATTCTTCATAAATAATGTCTTATTTCTCCTCGGTCAATTCAATAATCATTCTCTCAGAATTTAGTAATGTAAAGCAGTAAATATATAAGCGAGGTTTAACCGGATGCCATGGGCAAAAGACAGGATACGCATGCGCAAGAATGCTTAGATAACTTGCCCGTATAATAATTCGCCCTATTAGAATTAGAATATGCCATTCATCGGGAAATCGCGCTTTTAAATCCGCATATCGCATTTACAAATTCATTTGCGGATCCAAATTTCCCTCTTAAACAAATACTTTTATATTCAAACTAAACGTTGATTCTATGGTACAAGCATTTTTAAAAAGTAGAAAGAACTTGCAGTGTATGGCTACATGTACCTTAACAATTGAATGAAAAGCGTCATTCACGAATAGTTCTAGTTATTAAAAGATAGAACAAGTTTTCAACAGCATTAGTTTTGTGCACCAAGGATCGCAAATGTAATTCTTTTATTTCAGCAATCCAATAGATTTGATAGAGGTCTATATATAGCGACGGCTTTTAATGTGTGTGTGTGTGTGTGTGTGTTTGGGGGGGGGGGGTCCAACAAAATATCTGGGTGCTACAGAGCCGTGATATACGTGAACCATCAGATCACTATTTTCCCCTGATAGATTTCTTCCGCATAAATTCAGAACAGGTGTCAAGATCCAACCATTATGGACGCAAATAGCCCGATTTTTGAAACTGAGAACATAATCGGAGATAAAATTTTACAATTTTGCTTTGAGACTACAATCAGTGATAAGTAGACAGATCATTGTGGAAAATGTAAACAAACCTACATGAATATTCACTACACCTAGAAAATGTCTTATTTGAATCTCGGTTAGAAAAACATGCATATGATCCATGTATTGCAGTCTTCTTTTTTTTAAGGACAGCAACTTGTCTTTCTATGAATCACAAAACCAAATTTCTCAAGATACTCTCTTGTAATGTTTGACTCTTTCTGCACTCATCAACAGTATGTCCAAACAGTAGAACATCATCAATGTAGGTCATGCTAAGATCACCTAATGATATAAGCTTAGCAAAAATTGGTTTGGGAACTTTTATGAATATTCTAGGTGCTGATGACAAACCAAATGGTTAGCAGGTATATTGAAATATTTTCCAGTTCGATCTGAATCTCAAATATTTTTTTATGCTCAAATGCATTTGGAATTGTATGATAGGCATGTCTTATGTCAATTAATGCCATAAAAAAATTCCTTGACCAAATTTACTGCAGATTCGAAAGTATCCATCTTGAAATGATGACATACTATATGTTCATTTAAATTTTTCAAATTGAGGATAATTCTGTATTCCCCATTTTTCTTTGATTTAACAAAATAAGATGAAAGAAACCGTGATCTGGTCCACGAATTGCCTCGACAATAAATGTAGCTCTTTTTTTAAATAAATTCTGAATTTCTTGATCTATAACTTCAGATTCTACTGAGTTTAACACAGGTTCATACAAACTACATTTTGATGGAGCTGCATTATCTACAAATTCTATTTTGCAATTTTCAAATATCTGTAATATATGTTTATCTGATGTATTTTCTTTTACCATTCTTTGGAAAAATATTTCAATGTACCTTCTTATATAAAATTCATCATTTTTCTCACTAACCTCATCATTTACTGAGTCTTGCCTTTCCGTTGTGACTGTGTATTGCTCTTCTTAAAGTTTTTTGAATAGAATTGGCCACTACTTCCACCACTGTTTTTGTTTGAATAATTTGGATTGTATGCAGTGTTGTAATTGTAATAATTTCCACGTCCTCAATGTCTACGACCCCTGAAACGTCCTCTCATTCTTCCTCGGAATGATCCTCCTCTGTTTAGCTTATGACCAATCTTGCTACAATCTTTAATTTCTTTTGCTTTTTTGAGATATCGTCACCAAATAACCATGACGTGTAAGGTACGAGGGGTGATCAAAAAGTTCGCGAACTTTTTGAATAACTTCCTTAAAATAAACAATATTTGGTTTCAATGTTGATTGTTCTTTAAATAAATCCTCTCCAATTCTAATGCACATCAACCATCGTTCTGCACATGCCCGAATCACGTGATATTGGCGGTCACGTGACCCCCTCTGTAGCGTTCTTTCACAAAAGTTAAAAGATTTTTTCGAGTTTTATATTTCTTTCCATGTGAGTTAATTTTCACGAAAAGAACAGTTCATTTGTCAGAAATGGTCAAATCTCGACAATAAAATGGTTGGATCAGAATACTGTATAGGGGATCAATTTCACGGGTTGTAATTTTCACGGTTTTCTCTTCTATGACACTGTCGCGGTTTCTTGAATTCGCGGAATTGGTATATTATAAAAGTTTCCTCCCTTATCTATACCTATTGAAAACTTATTCACTGTTTCTTGAATTCACGGTTTCATCAAAACCGTGAATATAGCGAATATTAACACCGCGAGTTAATTTCCCCCTATACAGTATTCTTTCCAAAATTAAGCATGGCGACCATTAAAACACAAATCTTCTGTCTTTGGAAAGTATTATCTTCAAGGTGGATATAGGATGGATGCCTCCATTTTATCATATCTATTATGTTTAAAATATAAAGTAAATGATATCTTAGGTATTCAATAATTATACAATTGTTCAAATATTCAACTATTTTTCTAAGTGTAAAGTTGAGGTCTTTGATAGCAAATTGCTTACTAAAAACACATCTCTTTTCAATCTTACTTTCACTGGGCAAGGCGACAAATATCATTTTTAACCATCTGCCTTTTTTTACTAAAGCAATAAATCCAACCAGTAATTAAATTTATAGGAGCTCATATATTTTAATAAATTGTCTACCAATTATTATATGATACTGCCGAGGGAATTATAAGATATACAATAAATTGTACAGTCGCATGTTGAACGAGTTCGACTGAGACAACCATTTTTCGTCACAAGTGACCTACATAGTGAGGTCATTTTCAAATTGTGACGTCACAAAGAAGGATAAAAGGCAGCATATGCTATTTATAGACCTTGTGTATGGCTATGTGTGTACCGAATTTCATTCTTATCTGAATTAGAGTTTTGTAGATATAGAGATAGTTTGCGAACTTTTGAATATCCCTAGTACATCAAAACTCGGTTATGACGAAGTCGCTGGGAGCTTTGAAATTGCTTCGTTATATCCGTAATTCGTTAAAACCGTATAAGAATTGCATTAAATTTATATAGCTGGGGATCCAAAATTACTTCGCTATATCCGTAAATTCGAAATATCCGTGTTCGTACTGAACGAGTTTTACTGTACAGTATGTGCACACAAATGCAAGTATTCGTATCCTAATTCTGGTTCTTTAAGCTCACGTTTTGTCATATTTATTTTTTGTTGGCATGTCCAAATACAGCTAAGCTATCATTGCATTCATCTATAATTTTTCTCAATTTCGTTTTCTGTGTAGCATCAAATTCATTTTCCACATTTCCCAACTTGTTTACAACTTTGGCCAGGATGATAGAACCTTTAATAGCAGAAGTTTCTATGTTTTGCATTTTTTCTATCAATGGTTTTAGCTTCTTTAGATACAACATCTGTTATATTTATAGCCAAAGTCTCATCTATTTTCTCATCACACACTTCTCTGCTTTTAAATCTTTTAAAATGACTTGATTTTCTTGAACAACTTCTTTGTCCAAATGATCACTCTTTCTTTCCCCAGAAGCATTATCTGAATTTTTAACATTATTATCTGTACGCTGAACATTACTTGAACTCTCGTCGTATGCCTGATCATCATCGTAACCTTCATCATCATCACATTCTTGAAATTCATTTTCTATCATATTGATCTTATTGTTCAATATATCAATTTGTTCATCTTGTTTTTTCTGATTTTAAAGAATTGTTTTCAGTATACACATAAGTTATCGTTTTGTGTTCTACCGCTGATATGGATATCGGTTTTATAGTTTTTTTTCGTTCCGCTTGACCTTGTATCTATAGCGCTTAGGGCACTACCAACATGACTACCATTTTTCTTAATCTTTCTTCCCTGAACCTCGACATTAGAAAACGTTTTGGTAACATCGTTACTTTCACTTTTCTGTGTCTACTTCTTCTTCAAGGCAAATAGAACTCCGTAATTATTTCTTTAAATCATCTGTTCTATTTTTACGACTTTATCAAGTAGTGAACAGCCGCTTTATGGTAGTCGTAAACACAAAACTCCTCGAGTTTTGTTAATAATAGTAAAAAAAAAAACTCCTCAAATTTCATAATTAAGTCAATCTTATCAATGTGTCAAACGAAAAAAACAGATAACCACATTAACTCAGAAACGAACTGAGGTTGCTAATTGAAGTACCACGTCCTTCTTCTTCACAACTCGTACCACACTGAGGTTGCACATCCGTACTACTATCTCACATAATTCCGGAAGTAATTATGACGAAACAGAATTGAGTGATACACATTACGTATATTATAAACCTGAATACCGAATTATTTTTTATTCATGTTATAAAATTAGAATATTTTTTTCATTCAAATTTCATAATTTGATTTTACTTATTTTGTCTATAGTAATGATAATAATTATCTCAGATATGTCATTTAGATAACTATATATTCATATACAGATTAAGTTGTGGTTGGGTCCAAAGTTTAGCTTATCTGACCTCAAATTTAAAGTAAGCTTTTTCTGATCACCGGTTATTTGACGCACGTCTGTCTGTCCGTTCGTCTTTAATATTTTACATCTTACATTATAATTTACATTCTCAACTTCTTCTAAAAAATGGGTAAGTTTTAATTAAATAATATTGGTACAAAGCATCGCTGTGGAAATTGGTTTTTAAATTGTTTATGATACATCTGTCCTTAAAATTTCACATTGCACCAGCAGTAGTAACTTTTTTGAACTTCTAAGATATGTCTTAATTGCATATCACGGTAGGCTATTAAAGATCTGAGCTATGCTGGAGAGTGTTCTATAATGATAGTGAATATTGGCAACGATATTTAAGCCCGTTTCTTTAGTCAGATATTAAAACAATGAAAATTAGCCAAACCAATAAAAAGAATTAATGAGCTATAAATTTTAGACCATTGTTAAGAAAATAGGAAATTACTATTAGCTATCTAATGTTAAAAAAAAATAAAAACAAAATGAGTTAAATTCTCGAAATGAAAAGGTTTGGTTGTTAGTTAATCAGTCATGCGTCAAAGCGAGGCCTAAAACTACTTAACTAATTATATTGCACCTGCAAAAGAGGGCCTTACTAGGTAAAATTGCCATGCTAAGTTATTCTTAATGTATGTGCAATTAAAGGACTTATGTTTGTTTTTTTTACCCCACAGGACTAGTAAATCTTTAGAATGAACTGTTTTCGTTTGGGAGTTTAGAGCCAGAATAATTTTACATCAGGCCCAAATATTTGTCAACTATTTTTCCTTTTAAAATTAATAGAAAAATGAATGTAATTTTACAATGCAAGATTACTCAGAGCACATATTGATCAAAATTTATTTTTTTCTGTCTTTGTTTCAAACTTATACTACAAGAATTAAAGCTGAATACGATTTGTAAATGGAATATTCCCGCCATTTTCCATTGGTTTTTCGCCATACCTTAAAATCCCTATTTTAAGCCGCTTATTCATTCACTGTTCAGTTTAATAAGTTGTCATTGGTGTAGACGGACGTATGCTGCACAGTTCACGCTAGTGACAAGAAATAATCCTGTGCTGCTTCCAGAGCAGCCGGAGGGCAAGATTAACCAACGATACCTGCTGAAGTTGCAAAGGTATGTGCAATATACAAACAGTCACTGCAAAATGACATATAAACAAAGGTATGGTAAGAAGAAATAATAAAGAAATTAGGGGTAAAGAATCCGAAGGGTATATACCATTGTGTATCGATTTGGAATGGAACACGCGTTCGTACTGGTTATCGAACATTTTCTTTGATAATATTTTTTTACTTACCGAGATGGCCTAGCAGACTAGTTTGCTGATCCAGTACTGCTAGTAGACATGTAGGAGACAGATTCCATAGGGCATGAGTAATTAAATGTTACTCATCCACATTATTCAAAATAGTAAGAAGTACATTATATACTAAAACTAACCAAGAATACTTATTTTTGAGCAAAACACGACTGGTAATTTTTTATATCAATATCTTCGAACTCAACACCGGGGTATATGCGTTAAAGTCTTACGAGGACTTAATTCTTTACTGACCGTAGTTGTCCGCTTTAAACCTTGCCAGCTTTTTTTTTTTCGTCAGGACGGAAAATTCATGGATTGTGTCCTTGTCTCTCATGGGGTAAGGATCAGTGAATTTCGCATTTGACAATGTAGAGTCATTAAGACTTTTTTTCTGTCAGATGTATGAAGTCCATTTTTATTTTTAACAAAAATTGTTTTATCTACAAAACGTTTCTTTTATAGTAAAATTTTAAAGCAACCTGCACTAGTGAGATCGATCTCAAAATATACTGAAAAACGAAAGTAAAGAGATATTACTTTTACTTCATTTACAAGCAAATACATGTAGGAACTTTGTATCAGCTTTTGGTAAAAAAAAATATGACAAAAAAATCAATTTGGTATAATGGGACGAAGGAGATTGGTTATATAGTCGTGTCTATTCATAATTGGTGTGGTAAACTGACAATTTTTTCACTTACATTACTCCAGCAGATATAAGATCTACGTACCTTTCATCTGTCATGTTAAGCTATTTTTCAAGGACCGGTATTTTTATATGTATCCATATTGTTTGTCTTCTTTAGACCTTATTTTCTGGGCACATTTAAACTTCCCATACTTTTATGATCTTATAAACTGATGCATCACTTTGTATTGTATTTCTAAGTGCATTGAATGGATGGAGACCTATACATTAAATGTAGACGTCAAAGAAGACCGCATCAGAGAAGAAGAACAACTCCTATGTAACGATAGGGACCTATTTACACTACAGGAGTCGTGCATCCTTAGTTTGAAACACCATTTTTTGTCTGAGTCTATACACGATTCCTAGGAAATTTTTGAAATACAAACACTTTAATCAAGCATTGCAATGTTACGCAGATGATATAATGATCAATGCCCATTGATTCTTATGTTTTGGTTTCAAACTCTTAGTGTAAATAGTAATACAATGTGTAATAGGCCGTATCTGTATACAACAACTGAACATAAAGAAAGTTTTTAAAACTGTAAAAACGAATAAATGTGTGAAAAATTTCTTGTGCATTAAAAGTAAGTTGAACAATTCAATAATTTTGAAAATCTTGCCCTAAATCAATTCTTAAGCACAATATGGAAAAAATCTGAACCCTGTTCAAAATGTACACTGTATATCCAAAAAAACTTCAAAACAATGTATTGACAACTAAAAAGCGACTCTTGAATTGATGAAATGAATTCACCTGCTGCTCAGTTACCAATGTTGCACAATTAAATCAAAGGAACACACCAAGATTCAAATTCATGCACACACATGGTTTAGTTTTGAAAAAAATTTCTCACTTCTAGCATTTTTCGGTCATCTAAAGAACAAACGTAAAAAAGCATTTTTTTGTGTAGCTGTGAGACCATCAGTGGAATGTCAAAATCTCTTAAGCTTGAGCGATCCCGCTACATGTTCAAGTTTATGAGTACGTTATGAGTGAAATCACGGAGTGAAAATGTTTGGAAAGGTTTTTAGAAAAACCCACTGATTTGTAAATACGGACATTTATAATCAGCTGTTCCATTAAATACACACTGATAAGACTGCGTAAGACGACACATTGAAATAGTCTAAAAAATTTTAGATTCCAAAGTGAAATATTCAGTTCTCTACGGTGATATCTTGCCACAAAAACACTACAGGTGGCGATGGATGGAATCGGATTACGTACCTGTCAAACATTAGAAAAGAAATAGAGAAATAGAGAAGGTTTGGATGCATATTATAAATAATTGTTAGCTATTCTATATAATGTGTGCATTTGGACACTTAAGTGTCACTACTGCTGTTTGTGGGATATGGACTTGAAATACGATACTACCTTAAATTAAAAAAAAAAACATTCTAATTTAGGTCATGAGCACGGGCCTGGAAACAGTTGCAGATCCGGCAAAATAGTGCAAATAGGCTTGATTTATATGATTTTTTTTTTAGATTGTCCCTGTACAATGACTGGGGCTCATTGTGTAAGCTGTAAATGTTTTATTCCTAAGAGTTTCGAAATCCTTAAGTACTAAGTTTTAGATCATACTTTTATTACATGTAGAGAGAATTTAATTTTTTTCCATTGCACATTTTGAAAGCAGCTCAATATTAAGATAAACCATCAGTCAAACTTTTGATTCCAAAACAAAAATTATCTTCTACCACCACACTGTATTCGAACGTAGAATGTAATCCAGCATGATCTTGTTGTACTGACTGAGATGATGTCCAAGACTAGGTTGACGTGCAGTTTTTTCTGTATTTAAGGCTTGGATTAAGCTGTTCTCTTTTTATTATTTGTTGATTTGAAAATAAGAATGATTGAAGAGTGATCTGACCAAACGGAAACATATTTTTGAAAGTATAAATCAATACCCTGTACTTTAAGGTTCAATGAAATTGTAAATGTATACAGCATATGCATTTATAAAATCGTAGTTAGGCAAACTGGTACAGTAAGGTAAGGTACCAAAATTACAGCGACATCCCCTCGAAAATCTCAAACATTGATCGATATATGCTTAAATATAAATTCTGACATTTAAAACACTTTTAGCTTTTATTCTTCGAATTATGTTAAGTGCAGTTTTGCGCTGTTGCTTTATTCTTTAAAATGTGAGATACTTAGTATACCAGGAAGCCCCAGTAATGTTATGCACACCCACCACTCATCTCAACAATAGAGAAGAAAGGTATGTGAGGAAATTATGAACATGACCTTAATTACTCCAAAAACATTTTTTTACGTTTCATGAAAAATATTAGAACAATTTTATTAACATATTTCAATTTTGTCATTTCAAATCAGTAACTGAATACTAGTACATACATGAATCTCAGTACATGTTATAAAATATCAAATCATAATTGGTCAAACATTCTCTGCTACAAATGTCTTTCAGAGTATTTATGCTTACAGATAAAACAAAGCGTTTGACATTTGAGGAAAGCTGGTTATAAGCAGAATTGCAATAATGAATAATACAGTGTAACTACTGGACACTGAATATCTATCTCAGGTTTTAAAGTACTTGTGTACTGCGTACATATTTTATGAAAATAAGCACTTCTTAATTGTTTTGATAAGATTATAGCAATTTAAATAATGGTATGGGATTCTCAACAGAGATTTGAAAAATAAACAAAAGTGTTACTTTTATTCGTGCAGTTTTTCGTATAAAGCGTTTTGAGTAAAACGTGAAGATCTTGTGCAAGTCACGTGCGGAGTGTGTAATGTGCACTGTCGTCTACTATAGGCATCTGTTCATTTTCGACTAGTATAAAACAAATTATCAAGATACTATATAAAAACGTATCTTATTAATTGCTTCAAGATCTTCTTTTTAAGCTCCTTCACGATGCTACTCACAGATCTGCCAGGCATGATTTACGGGGTATTTGTTGTTGTTTTATTTGGGGATATGAGTGATATGCAAAAAAAATCCATTCAAATGATTAAAATGTATTAACTAAAAATTATTTGAAGTTTCTGGATGTTGTGATAACTATGTATTTTGAGAAAATAAATTACTTTCAGCATATTCAGTTTCAAATATAATATTCATTGTGTTGTATGATCCAAGCTGATTGTACGTATCGCTTTCGTGATTATCAAAACATGCATGGTCGTAGTCTGATGCAATATCTGGCACACAGTTGTCTTCATTTAGATGGTTGTAAATGTCGCTTTGAATAACATTTTCCTGGTCGCAGGATGGGTTATCAAAGGATATTTCGCCTGATACCTATATCAGATATTAGATACATTTTTTCCTTAAATCACAAAGAAAAACTCTAATCATATATAGAGGTGTTCAGTATCTTACGGTATTGAAGACAATAATTTAAATTATACACCGGGTACTTACCTTTAACGTGTGTTTTCCTAGACCTTTTTCTTCAGTGTTTTTACCAGCATTTCTCTTTTGCATGTTATAGTTATTAGATCTGGAGTCCTCATTCACCTGTCTAAATGAAAAATATAATAAAACATACATCTAATAGTAAAGCTCTGAAATAATTTCATCAGAATACTTCACATGAAACCTTATCAGAAAGGCACCATGCTATTGTATTGTATTTATTTGATCTACTTTCAATTCAACTTATACTTATTCAAGTGAAGTACCTGTTATAGTCTGTTTTTTTCTTACACAAAATAAGATAAATGTATAGGATTCCACATACAAGAACACCAAATGTAATTCCTCCCATTCCAAAACCAAATAATAAGCTGATGTCCTCATTGTTTTCCTCTAAAATTTAAATAAGTGTTATTGTAAATAATTTATCATTATAACCTGTTTAGGAGGGAGACATCCCCAATTAATATGTCTGAGTAGTGTAGTTAACCCATCTTCGCTAGCCAAGGGTTTCTGATACGCTATTCTCCTCAAAAACCCCTGGCCTACGGTGAAGTCAAAAGACGGGATTGTTTTCCGTCACGTGGTCTCGAATCTATCAGGTACGCACAGATTGCGTCATCGCCATAAATAAAGACACGTGTTAAAAAAAATTAAATAAAAGTTTTTTCAAGAATAATTAAGAAGTAATAATTGAGTTATGTTTATTCATTATTTATAGAACAAATCTGAAACTTCAATATAGATTCTTAATCACAAATTTAGAAGATATTGGATGACATCATGGCTATTCATAGAATTGAATGTTATCTTACGGATCGTTGTTTACTTGCATTTTTCATTTCCGAGATTAAAGAGTGAAGATGTATCCCGAACGCAAATATCGTAATTTACAAAAAACAATTGCTGATTGGTCGACCTGGGTGTACTGAAATCCAATCAGAACTCTGGAAAAAAAATCCCAATTTCTATGAACACCGTAGGCCAAGGGTTAATGAGGAGAGTAGCGTATCAGAAACCCTTGGCTAGCGAAGATGCGTTAACCGGGAGCGCTTAGACCTGATAATTTGTTTTATTATCATAAAGAATCTATATTATCAATTCGGTGAAGTAGACACTAGTAATCAAACCTCTTGTGTTCTTTTACTCTGCTCTGATTCCATACTTTCAATTTATGTCAACACGCATTTGCTGACGTCATCATTAGATATAATTGTATTATTACTAATAATAGTTATTACGCTTAAACCACAGAATTTCAGAAGCCGACAACACAGTTGTTAAATACCCTGCGCTTGAGGGAGACATCAGGAATTAACTCACCTCGCGTGACATGCTTTGAAGTAATCAGATTAACTACACTATTCTGAAGGATACATGTAACAATGTTTGTCGTTAATTAGAATTAATAGTTAATATTCAATGACAATGTGCAAATAACGAACGATGATCGAAAGCATGGTTTCCGCTTATGTAACTTATGTTCAAACTTCCATGGCACCTGATTCATTTTTTGTTTATATATTGTTCAATTTGAATTTTGAGCTCGGTTACTATTCTTCATCAACAACCACGTTCAAAGTACTAAAATAAAGATTCAAATGGGATATTTCGCTAAGAGATTTACCGTTTTCGATAGAGGAACTAACTTCTGGCACCATTGTGCGTGAACATATTTTCCTAGATCCGTTAAGTAAACAAAATAAATCTTCGAAAGCTCCATTGCATTGCTCATTTATATCACAGGTATCTTCTAACGAAAGGTTACCTGTGAGAAATTAAGAAAAAAATTGAATACAAGAGCACCAACTTGTTAAATGTTAAAGCATACACGTGGTTTACTTAATTACAGACTAAAGCGTACCTTCTTTAACTTTAGTTCTAAATTTTTAAGTATTAGTTAATTTTTGTTGCAATTTAACATGCATTCTCTGTAAGCACCAAAAAATCTTGGAAACGACATATCTCCGATTTTGATGAAATTTGCACCACAGGTGCACCTTGGTACAAAACCAGCAAATATGGTGTTAGAAATTTCCCACATACACCAGGTTGCCATGGAGAAGGATCCATTGAATTTGGCCATTTTCGGCAATTTTAGACCAAACAAAAACATGAAAATTGAGGAAATATGAATGCATTTTTATCTTTATGTAGTGAACTCAAATATAAATCTTTGTATCACAAGAAAACATCAACTGTTAAAGAATACAGGGCATATAACCAGTTATTCCAGAATTGACCCCAATCTTAGGTGCAAACCGGGTGCACGTGGGAAACTTCTAACACCATATTTGCTGGTTTTGTACCAAGGTGCACCTGTGGTGCAAATTTCATCAAAATCGGAGATATGTCGTTTCCAAGCCCTATAGTAAATTTTTTGGTGCTTACAGAGAATGCATGTTAAATATACGATCGCAATCATATTACCCTGAAAACACATATTGTACATCATGATGTAGCCTTCTTCACATTCACAGACTCCACTCGTTGCATTACAGGACGTATGAGGGGCTGCTTGTTTACACTGTGATGAGTCAGAACAAAACTCCCCAATTCTTCTTCCTTTGAAAATTAGAATTGCCGTTTTGTTGCGTTTGAGTTAAAAAAAAAAGGAATTTAAAAGATATTAAAATTATATGACAATTTGATCATAACTTTGATTATATTGTGAAGTGTCTACTTGATCTTCATATGGTAGTGTCTTCCCACAAATTTTTATTAAAATAGAAAATTAGGTGTTATGACTATTTGGAAGACAGATACATTTTAATAAAACAAAACTGTAATAAATTCAATAAATTGTATATATTTTCATTATATTTAGTAAAATATGTATTTTGTTTAAGAAAAGAAACTTGTACATGTATAAGAAGAAAACAGATTGACTTTGAATAATTAGTGTCAGAATTTAACAAAAAGTACAAGTATTTTACAGTGTAAGAATTCAATTTGTCACCTAAGGTTTTCTTGTTTATTCAATATAAAACAGTTTTTGTACAAGTGAAAAAAAGGAATTTCTTTTACAAATATTGGCATGTCCAGCTAATGGATTTCTATTGTATTTTGGTAAACAATTTACCTATGAGTTTTTAGAGTCAGATGTTCAATAAGCATGATAATCAAATAATTGCGTAATAGTGTTAATCTCTTTTGTGATTTTGTCTTTTTGTTAAGAAGGCCTAAGGGTCTGAGGTCAAGCCCAGGTGTTCAAGTTTACCCAATTACCGTGGCGGTCATTTTCATGTCACGTGATCACTCTGTTTAATTAATCGTCTTTATTCGGAAAATTTTTACAACTTTTGGCTATTCATTAAGAAATTCTAAATTTTGATTGGCTAAAATCCTGGAATCCAAAGACGCGGAATCGTCAGTGAAAATTCGCCCAAGCTTGGTCACTTTCATCGACGATTTCAAAGACTAAACTTCAGTTATTAAAAATATAATTATTTCTTTATTCTTTGGATTTTTACAGGTATGTAAATCATGTCATTTTTAGTTAATTGGTTCATTTTTCATTAAAGCAACTCTTTTTATGCTCATAGATAAATTCTAAAATATTAAAGATTTTATTGATAATTATTTTTTATTTATTTCTTGATTCTAAATTTGAGCTTGAGTTAAGTTTCCCCTAAAAATTTTATTGTTGCATACGTTTTATGCATACTGACCTCATTTAGTATTTGTATAGATAATAGTTGTATGTTTTATTGTAATAAACGGGTTCAGCGACAGTCTCAATTAAATGTAGGGTTCTTAGAAATGTAATTTGAAATTTAGCGCCATTATATTCACTGCGCGCTCTTTAATATAAGGAGGTAAAAATGTTATTTGTTTATATAGAAAAGCGCTGGAAAAGTAAATTGTAAAATGACTTTAGAGATAAGATTGTAAGTACACAAGCTTTGGATCGTTTTGATTACCTTTATATTTAAATGATTTTAGTTCGGACTAGTTTCCACTTCAATGATCTATGATTAAAGTTAAAAGAAAGTATAACATTGATGTTTTATTTCCAAATTTTCTCTGTTTAGTAATTAATGCTACGAGACTGTCCGCTGCGACATTTGTAGTTTAGATTTATATATTTAATATCTATGTTGGTTTAGATTTTCATTTTACAGAGGGATTTTTCCTTAATTGTTTAACCCTCTGCACAGTCACCAGAGTTAACCTAAAGTGTATTTTTATAAAGTTTTGAATGGTATTTGTAACTGGTGACTGTTTGTTTATAAAATTATTAATACACTTTCATCGACGATTTCAAAGAATAAACTTCAGTTATTAAAAATATAATTATTTCTTTATTCTTTGGATTTTTACAGCCACCGTAGAGGGCAATCCAAGCCAGGAAGTAGCCCCACGTGTAGAGCAGTCCAACCCTAAATAACAACGTGACAGTAGTAACTGATTTTCTTTATCTTATTAGTAAAATATACTTTAAATCTGATTTATTTGAATCATTTGAAATTAATAAACTTTTGAAAACGTGCAAGAGTAGATAGTCATTGCTATCATTTCATTACAGTATATAATAATAGCCAATGTTATAACCACATAACATAAAGTGCACCCTGTTTCATACACAAGTACATATTTCCTATTTTTATAAATGTACTTGTGCTTATCATTTTTCTATATTCTGAATTATTTATAGGAAAGAGAATCACTTAGTGCTTACATGTATAATGAATTCTGTAGAACAATTCCATATGTGTATGAAAGGAAGACGTGTCTATATAAATTGTACAAGCGTATACGTATTTTTTTTAATAAAATGCTATGGGGAGGGAAATAAATCTTATATATTCACTTACCATTAAATTTCTTCTCTTCACAATGTATTGTAATGTATGCATCAGTATTGTAATAGTAACCACATGGCTTGAACATTGTGAATTTCAATGTTGAGGAGAAAATAACTTCCAATTCTTCAATTTCATATTTAATATCAGAATGCATTCCATTATCAGAAGTCAAAGAACAAATAATGTTACACAATGTCAGGTCCTTGTTCTCTGTAAATAAACTATATATATATATATTTTTTTAATTTGCCTTTCATCTTCTTTATATGACATATTTACATGTATCAATTTCCTTAGTTAGTGATCTGAGAATTTTTTTAAAAATACCATTTATCATTTTAACGAAATTAATTTACTTGATATTATGCATTTATTTAACTTTGGCAGATCTTGATCAGTGAAGATGGAAAAACGTTAAAAATAACGGTTATGGACAAATATGTTTTAAAATAAATACCTGTAAAAATAGTTTTAAAAGAATTTTCATAGAATTCACAGGCTTCCGATGAGTTATAAAAATATAGTACGTCCAGAAAGCAGACTGTCCTTGAAATAATAAACATAAAATGTAAGATTTCTCAACAAAGGAGAAAAAATATGACATTATTTTAACGTGTGGAAATTGTGACAGAAAAGAAATCATCATTACCTTGCACAGACTATTTTTGTTTGCAGAATACATATCACACGAAGTAGAAAAACTGGAATATGAGGTAAGACATTACTATAAATAAATATAATTAATCCTGTATCTGGGTTATAAAAACTTTATACGATGTTGTCTGTGCTTTCAAAATTTTTAAGGAACATGAAGCAACAAAAGTTGAAGAAGTTAAAAAAAATATCTTGATATGTTGATAAATTGCCAATTTATCATTAGATGAAAAAGACATAATATGACCACCCGGTGTTGTCGGCGTTTCGTTTCAATACGTTCGACAACATCATTGTAGCCAATTTAAAGATTTTCTGGGTTCATGCCAATTTTCAAAGGGTGAAATTTTATAGAATTTGGGAAACACCTCTCGTTCGATGTCAGTGCAACCTGTTTATTTTTAAAAATTGTTCATATAAGATTTACCTTAAAACTTCAAGGAACCTAAATACAAATTTTACAGAATATCTGTGTTATTCTATTTAAGTGATTTTTTGGATGACAATGCTCATTTGAAAAGGTTTGTCCCCAGATTTATTCATGTAATAAAATGTTTTCTTCGAAGTTTCGCCACCTGGACATAACAATGCTAACAATCACTTTAATGATTCATTTAAAAAATAATACTTTTTTCTATGAAGCATAGATTATTATATTTATAGAAACATTTATGTCGACCAAATGTTTAAAAATCAGTGATGAATATACCTTCAGCAGTTTTAATATTACTGTAGATTCCTATTTATACGCGAGGAATTAATTTACGCGTAATTTCGCGAGAAGCGTCACTAGTTCTTTTTATGATGCTGAAATCTATGTCAATTCTGATGAGCAACCGTCCATTAGAATTATAATTCTCGCGAATTGACGTTAATAACCCAGTTTGCGATAAAAAGTTCTCGAGAAAATAAGGAATCTACAGTATGGCGCTATTCAATGAACTTTTTGATAACCCCTCGTATATACATTACATTCATTAAAAATTCTCTAGCAAGGGTTTTGTAAAGATTCACGATTAAATATTATAAGTGCACAATTTTTGAGACTTTTCTAAAGTTACAAGATATTATAAGATTATGAACTTTTAGTCTTAAATGTTATGAAAATTTAATTCCATTTCAATCTGTAGAAATAAGGATTTTTTCATTAGTAATGGGTACAAAATGAAATGTATGGTGACAAAGTTTAGAAATTTTGTGGACATCTATGAAAGTGAAATCTAGTCGTCCTGATCGGGAAAATGTGTATTTCGTGTAATTACCATACACAATTTTAAATGTGCTATTTATGTTAATGAACAGTAATGCTGAGTCATTAACTCTTGCTTTTTAGAGTAGAAAATACCGTCAGATATGCTGCATGGAAATTAAAGCTTCTTATATAATATATTTTTATCCCATGTTTACCCCTTTATCCCGTGGATATGACTCATTGGATAAATTTTTCATATCTCACACTTAAGTGCACTTATGACGTCATAATGGTTTTTGCGTTAGCATGATGAAGTAAAATATAGCGGAGTCCCTTATAAAATCAATTTAAAACATCCGTTGTTAAGTAATAAACATGGGATAAAAAGTATCTCCCATGATTTGTAATTGGATATGATTTTAATCCAACTTGTTAAAATTCACACAACTCGTTGGATAAAAATCACATCCAACTACAAACATGGGAGATCCTAAATATACACGA
The DNA here is from genome assembly GCA_003671525.1 of Saccostrea glomerata. Lineage (NCBI taxonomy): Eukaryota > Metazoa > Mollusca > Bivalvia > Ostreida > Ostreidae > Saccostrea > Saccostrea glomerata. Next base: position 696,473 of record PRKT01000277.1, read on the forward strand.
GAAAAATGTATCTCTGGGGAATTTTTTGTTAAAATAGTAAACAAAATGTTCATGGGAGATCCTATATATACACGAGAAAAATGTATCTCTGGGCAATTTTTTGTTAAAATAGTAAACAAAATGTTCATTTAAAATGTTTTAAAAAAATACAGATATCGATTTTGTAAACCTCTTGTGTTAAAATAATCCATAAATGTAAGGAAGACTTAAACAAATTATAACGGACTTTCATATGATAAACATCGCCGCATAATCTGAAGCAAGAATTCAATTTCTTATGCACAACACGAAATTAAGAAATAACACAACCTTATTGTATTTTGTTTTCAATTTTCTATACAACTAAGCTACATCGAATTTTACATAAAGATTATGGTTGATATCTTTCAAGGATGACATTTATAAGAAAAAAAAACGAGAAATTATCTATGTGACATTCCAATTATAAAGTAAATTTTACTTACAGATTAAACTCCAATTTAAACTCATATCTGCAAATTCATAAGCTGGTGCTCCTAAACATTTAGTACATATATTGTGCCTTGTACAATATTGACACTAATACAAAGCAGGAAGCTTTAATGTCCCCTTTAAAGTGAACGTCCACACAATTTGCAAAAAATATTAACTTCACACATTTTTACCATTAAGGAAGTGGTTAAACACTTACACATCTATTTCAAAGAAATTGTCTGAGGGCCCAATTGATAAGTATTATACGCCCACGTGGCGCAGTGGTTAGAGCGTCAGCTCTAGAGTCATTAAGAAAGGAGTCAATCCTTACGTCGCGGGTTCGAATCCCACTGCGGGACGTGGAGACCGGTCTTTTGGATGAGACCGTATAACTGTTGCAGTAGGTGCTGGCACGAAAAAGATCCCTCACTGCTCAAAGGCCCTAAGTGCCGAGCATAGAACAATATTTGTAGCCCTCCAGCGGTGGTGGCGTCTCCATATGAGTGAAAAATTCTCAAGAGGGACGTTAAACAACAGACGATCAATCAATCATAAGTATTATACTAACATCAGTAGAGTTTTTAAAATTAACAAAAATCAAATAAGGTATTTCCATTCTAAGAATTTTGTGGGTTCAAAGTAGAGGAAATGCAATTATTTTCACTTCAAATAGTTAAAATAAACTAATAATAGCAAAAGATGCATTTATTTTCATATTCTTTATGAAGGTTATTAAAATTAAACAGAAGGGTATCGCAGCATTACAAATTGTTCATCTTTTGTAAAACAGTATTATACAGGTTAGGTAAAACTGTTAAAAATTCATAATTCTAAGTTATAAAATATTAAAATTGTTGATATCGTGGACAGATTACCCATTACTTTCTTTTAATTATAACAAATCATAATAAATGATGTTTGTCATACATGACATCAGAACGCTTGATTTGACACAGTACAAAATATCAATAGGAGTGAATCCATTGTTCCAGAACTAACAAAGGGCTTTATCAAATATACAATCATCATCCATCTTTAAATGTTATCAATAAAATTAAATAATCTACTGACTTAAACTGACCTTCATTTTTTCGGTTTATTAAATAAATCATTAATTTACCGAACAGGTCCGTATTTAAATAAATTTAAGTTCAACCATAACCAAATTTGCATTGACAATTCATTGTTAATGTCCTTTAATTTTTTATAAGAAGGAGGTTAGGGCAGTAAGCGCTCATCTTATTTAAATACTTTTATATATATTTATATAATTACATCCTTGCTGAATTTTCAACATAATGAATTACTGTTTCTACACTTAACGTTGGGAAAATACGTTGTACACATATGTACGTTGTGTAAATATATTGACAATTGACTTGTAATTTTAATAAAATATATTTGTTAATGATTCGGTTGAAGATTTCTTCAAGGTCAATCCCACATAGCATGAGGATATCTGCCCAACGTTGCCCGAAGAATGTTGGTTATGTTGGGCCAATGTTAGCAATTTAGGTTGGTCCAATGTCCTTTTGCTCATTGGCGCGCCGTTGGCCCAACATGTCGGCCTGCAGTACCGACCAGATCCAACCTGACACAAAGCAGTCCCAGAGCAGTTCCACAGCAGTCCCAGAGGGGTCTCAGAGAGCATTCCCAGTGGGTGGGGTTTATTTATTTAATGGGCGGGGCTAACCAGGAAATGAGATTTCCAATAAACAATGTATCGATAAAAGACAGCTGAAAGAAGAAGGTATTGTTTTAGCTTTATTGCACCCTAAAATGTATTGACATCAAAAAGTTTTTAGACTGGCTTAAATATTACTTGAATAAATGACTCTGATAAATCAGGAAAGAATATGGCATGAAGGTTTACCATTCTGTAAATATGACATCATAATGCGAAGCATTTCTCTATTTTTAACAGAAAAACCTCAAAATTGCACATTTCAAGGGTGATTTTCCTTTAGAAAACAGTTTCCACAGCTGTCGCCCACGTTAATTTTTTGATATTTTGTGCAAAATTCAATAACAAATCACATATCTCAAGATCTTTGTGTGCGATGCCTGTGGACAATGTTATCTGAAAGAAAATTCCATTGAAAATCGGTGTCTTCTGCAACTTTTTAAGAAAATACGGGAAAATGCACATGTTTATGACGTTATAATTAGCATTTAAAAACACATGTGAAAAAATGACTTGTATGAATTTTCTGCATTGAATTTCAATTATTTAAAACGTATGAGTTTTAAACTTTTACACCAGATTCATTTTTTTTAGAAAATCACAGGGCAAAATTTGTATGGAAACCATACCTTCTTCTTTATTCTGAGTAGTATTCCAGGAATTCTTACAATGCGAAGGTCATTAACATGTATGAACAGTTCGCGCAAACACAAAACAATTTGAAATAATATCTATTGAAAGAAGAAGGCTTTCATACCTTCATAAATAAATTACATTTATCATTGATATTTGATCACAATTATCTTGTATATATTAATAATTCAATTTTCTTCTGTGGTTGTTTCTGGTTCCGTGATATTATTATATATTTTTATACAGAAAATTAAACTTGAGATGGTTATTTTACACCCGAATTAGCTTAAATAGATTAATTGTATATTGTTTAACGCCCTCTTGAGAACTTTTCACACTGATGGAAACGTCACCGTATGCCGGTGAAGGGCTTCAAATTTTGACTTTTACTCGGCACTCAGGGCCATTGAGCAGTGAGGGATCTTTATCGTGCCATCGCCTGCCGCTGACACGGGGCCTCGGTTTCTAAGGTCTCATCCGAAGGATCCGCAACTTTCACTTCAAAGTGCCGAGCGCATGGCGAAGGAACAGTTGCTACCTATTTTAACGACGAGCTGAGTCGCGGCCAAGATACGAACTCTTGACCTCCCGATCACGGAGCAAGCGCTCTACCGACTGAGCTACCGTGAACGGTGCTTTAAATAGATCTTAACATTATGGATAGAACATAGCCAATTTCCATACTATCAGGTTACTCTATGCAGGCATTTTCTTACGTATTGGGGCTTTTGAAAAATTCTTTGTTAATTTTGCCAAGCATTATTTTTCAGTCACGATCATTTTTACTAACATGTCAATATGATTATTGTTATTTTCTCTACCTCTATAATACTCAATTTTAAGTGTTTATTTGTAAATGTATGACTGTACATCTGTAAATTACCAGAATGGAACCCTCAGATTATGTTCAAAATTTATTTATCCTGAAATAAATTTATACACAATCCATTTATTAATTTATTTTTTTTTTACTTTACATAAATTGAAATTGGGGTCAATGATATGTAACACAGATACGTGTACCCAAATTTATGATTTGTATGATCACAGGAGTCTGAAGTTTTAATCGAAAAAAAAAAATCCGGAAAAAAAATTTCCTACCCTTAACTAAAAAAACCCCAGGATGGCAACGTGTTTTGGGGGGACCCACCTAAACAAATAGATCTGGGCTTGGCCAGAAAAATCTCGCGACTAATTCAGTTTCCAGAGCGTTTTTGTTATTTATTTAATGTGAAAAATTCAATCTGCTTGACGACTACGGGCCGTTCCTAGCCCCTTTTCCACTTTGACAGCTCATCCTGGACTCCATGCCACTAAACCGGAAGAGAATCTCGCAGTGTATATTTGACGTTTATAAAAACTTGTTCAAATGAAATAAAATAAATAATTGTTCAACGTAATTTTATTCAGTTATTTTAAATATATCTAACAGAACTTAAAAAAGTTATTTATTCTTTTTCTTACTTCTACGACGATGTGTACCAGGGACAGATAATTCAGTTTTTACAAGCGCCAAATTTAAATCACTGAAAAGCCATGTCGACAAAGAGCCAAACAATAAGACTAAACGACAATAAAGCATTGTTTTGTTTGAAAATTATATCTTTTTTATTGATCGCGTATGGTAACATAAAATTGTACATGAAGGTTTAGGCCTACATGCATTTTTTTTTGGTTCTTTTCTTCAATTACGTCATATATTCACCTCGGAGTTCACTTCCGGTTTAGTGGCATGGAGTCCAGGATGAGCTGTCAAACTGGAAAAAAGGCCATGTACAGCCCGTAGTCGTCAAGCAGATTTGATTTCTTAACTTGAATAAATAGCACAAACACTCCGGATGCTGAATTAGTTGCGAGACTTTTCCGACCAAGCCCAGATCTATTTGTTTAGGTGGGTCCCCCCAAAACGCGTTGCCATCCTGGGGTTTTTTTAGTTAAGGGTAGGAAAAAATTTTTCTGGATTTTTTTTTTTTTTTTGGACGATAAAAAATTCAGACTCCTGTGGTATGATTGATTTTCTGTCCAAAGGAGATTGAATTCGCAAGTGTTGATAGCATTTTATTTATACACATTATCGACCAGGTAAACACAAGCAAAACAAAAAGAAATAAGTCACAATTCCCGGTATTTTTAACTGTAAATGTACTCTTTTAATAAATTGTTCATCAAATAAAGTCTAATTCATTTATAAACAATTTGTTTATAGTACGGAAGAATGATGGCATATTTTTATTTCATGGTCATAAAATAAAGTGTTAGGTTTTATACAAGGGTTACACGGAATACTCTGTTTTAGCGTTGTACTTGTAAAACGTGGAGGGGTCAATAACTTCTACTGCTTCATACCTACAATGATGACTTTCATACATTTTTTACTTATTGTTTTAGTACCTTAAATCAAGAAATTTCATATCTGAGTGTAATATTTTTTTAATAGTGCCATTGGATATTTGGAGTATTTAGTTTCACATTAAATAATAAAATAGACCTACATGTAGAATATTTCTCTCATGAACCTGTAGTCTATTTAAGAGATAAAACCTTCCCGACTTCCTTATTTCATGTCTTAAAAAAATATTCTAAAATTCTTTTGTATAAATGTTCAGTCCCTAAAGATATTCATTAACTATAATACATGTAATCTCTACTTATTAAAAATTGTAAGAAATCCTTGCTTTTTTTTAAGTTTAACTCCTCTCCGCTGCAAGTAAACAAAACAACAGCTTGGAGCTTGCAAATGCAGAATACAAAAGGGGGCGGAGCAATCGTGTTACACATGAGTGAACAAAGCAGTCCCCAAGACTGCTGGGTCTGCTTTCTGTAGCTGTCCAAGAGCATTCCCATAGCTGTCCAAGAGCATTCCCATAGCTGTCCAAAAGCATTCCCATAGCTGTCCAAGAGCATTCCCATAGCTGTCCAAGAGCATCCCCATAGCGGTCCAAAAGCATTCCCATAGCGGCCCAAGAGCTGTCCCACAGCAGTCCCACAGCGGTCCAAAAGATGTCCCGGTGACTGCTTTCTGGGACTGCTTTGCTGTCAGGTTGGGTCTTGTGTTGCTGTATGTTGGTACAACACAGTTTGTTTACATGTAAACGTTTGTACAAAGTAATTCCAGCATACCAACACCAACCTAATATTCTGTACCGTTGATCCAACGGTGGACCTTAGTTCAGAATTTAATTATTACGTGGTTCAACGTTGGTACAACGCCTTTGTTGAAATACCAACGTTAGTACAGCGTTATTCCAACATTGTAGTTCAGAACGATTCTTTGTAATTTTGGAGAGCGTGTTGAACAGAAGTGATGTTTGCAAACTAACCTCATGGCCATACCTCAAGCAATATGTGCAGCATTTTTGAAAATTTTATTTTGCTGTTAACATGTATTAATATGAAAAATTTGTATGTAAATCAATCCTTTATGATCATTGAGATGAATATTAAGCATTAATTATAAATTGTTTCAGAAGAAAGATTTCTATTCAATTGAATATACAGTATTATGTAAGAAATCATCTTTGTACAGAACGGCAATAATGCAATGTGGATTCAATCAAATATTATAAATACTTCTTACATCGCAAATGTGGGCAACAAAAGTTTGAAAACATTCTTTTTTCTGTCATTGTAATAGATACCGTAAATCTGGAAATTTTTACGTCGATTTTATTTTGCGAATTCGGGTCAAAATGCTGTTGATTAATTTTTACGTTTCAAAATTTTGCGAATGACCACTGCTTTGTTTACATTTTCTTATTGGGGATTTATTTTTAAGAAACGCACTTCCAAATTTATCTACAGCAAAATTTTCCAGATTTACGGTATTTACAATTTTGCAATAAAGATTTTGATAAAAATGTTGCAGCTCATATTGCTTTCAGTCACAAATGTAGTGCTGAAACAATCCTAATCAAAGTCAAACGTTAGAGCTTTCTTTGTTATTTTCCGACGTTTTATAAGTTGGTTGAGAATGTTTACAACCTACACCATATACGTGTGCAAAATATACTCTTTTTTTTCGTTTTTTTCTTTTTTGTGGACTTGGTGGAGGAGTCAATAAATTCTACTGCTTCATACCTACAATGATGACTTTCATACATTTTTACCTATTGGTTTAGTACATAATATTAATATCAGCAAATTCAACCCTCCTTCCCTAGATCCGCGCTTGAAGCCACAGTTAAGACGTGCAAAATGACAAGGAATCTATTAACAAATATTTGACGTTGGTAATGTTTGTATTATGAAGGTGAAACTAGACAAAATGGAAATCATTTCGAGTGACCGTGATATTGTACTACAATTCGATGAATCAATATGTAACTCTGATTATACTCATGTACTTAAGAAAAAAGTGTTACATATAAAAAGGAAGGATTAAATTAATCTTATGCTTATTATAAATTAAATATTCACATTATTTCCTTATCAGTTTTTAAGGCATGTCACGTTTGAAAAGTGAACTATGAAGGATTTTTTAAAGTTATATTTAGATAACCATCATATAGCATTGATTGCAGAGAATATTGTGGTTAGTTTCCAATTTACTGATCTACGGTTAAAATATTTTGATACTTTGTACTTATAAAGCTGTCAATGTTTGTTTATTGTTTTACTTCCTATATAGTTCTCTCATATAGACACATCACTGCGCATCGCTTAACGGCCTCAAATTTTTATGCGCCCGGATAGAAAGATCCGAGGCGTATATTGTCTTTGTCCTGTCTGTCTGTTTGTCTGTTCGTCTGCAAACTTTAACCTTCGTTATAACTTTTGAACCATGAATGGCTGAGAATTCATATCTAGTATTCATTCTCCACTTATTAAGTTCTTTCAAATGGCATCAAGAACAATGCCCTTGTGACCTTAACTGTGACCTATTTGCTAAAATATTTTTTTTTCTGCAAATTTAACCTTCTCCATAACTTTTGAACTATAAAAGATAGAAACTTTATATTTGGTGTGCTTACACCACTGATTAAGTACTTTCATATGACAGCAAGGTCATTGACCTTGTGACCTTGACTGTATCCTATATGCTTAAAATAGCTTTTTTGTATCTTCAGCATAACTTTTGAAACATGAGAGACGGAGACTTTATATTCGGTATGCATACTTCACTAATCAAATTCTTTCGAATGACATCAAGATCTGTGACCTCGTAACCTTGACTTTGGCTAATATGCTAAAAAAGTTTTTTTTGACTTTGTTGCCGCCAGGCGCATTGTGTTTTACAAACACATCTTGTTAGAGCTATACTCAGTACAAAGGGCCCTTGGGTAGTAAGGATTCTTTATCGTAGCAACAGCTACCCTGACAGGGCACTTTTTTGGTATAGTCTGAAAGTTTCACTTTAGAGCTGACCGGTGATTCTTCGTACATTTACGCCTTGCGGGTCTCAAGGTCACGAATAGAACATCACATCACTATGCTTCCTGTAACTGTGACTGTTTTGCACCTGTTTTGACATTTTTATACGCTGTTTATTTAACCTTTAACATTTTTTCATGATACATGTGTATTGTATGCCTTACTTTTTGCACTCCGTTTTCCTTCTTGTTGATTTCAGCGTTTTGAAATTCAAATTACAAAATCTGCATACGGTATATATGTAGCTGAATGTAATTGATGGAGGTCATCAAAAAGTTCGTAGTCTAATGTGATGGTATTTATAAATGAACTGTTTACTAGTAGTTGTTGCTTACAAAATTTATCAGGAATATAAAACAACAAAAGTTTAAGAAGTATTAAATATTTAAACTAAAGACATCGATAACTTACTTATTTATCAGTAACTCACCGTGTAGTAGGGCACATATGGGGTTTCGGTTAAGTAACATATGGGGTTTCAACTCCGAAGCGGTGATTTTTTTGCATTTGGAAAATACATTTGTAAAAATCCGTTGCTAATGAAGTCTTCGGGGCCAAATGACATGCGCACGGGTTGTAAGAATGTTTTACCTTCCAATTTAGTGCAATAGGCTGGTTGAAAGCGTTACGGATTCTGCAAACACTTCTGGACAGTTCAGTCGACGGGGAAAAGTTGTGGTGTCGCTGACTTTCTTTGCTCTATAATTTTCAAAAGCGGACCTTTAAAGCTCATTTTAAGGATGGTAGATGGAGATTGATATAAAAACAATCCATGGAAACTTTTTTCACCTTTGGCAGTCTCTTTTTTCTGTAAGAAATATAAACTTTTGTGGCCAAATTCTAATGTGCCTAACGGGGTTTCAAGGTTTGTTTACATAGGGGGTTTCAACTCAAAGGTTTTTTTCTATGTTTAAATCTTTGAATCTAGATTCCTTGTTCATTCATCACGAAGCAAAAGTGAATGGCCAAATGCACCGTGTAGTAGGGCACATATGGGGTTTCGGTTAAGTAACATATGGGGTTTCAACTCCGAAGCGGTGATTTTTTGTATTTGGAAAATATATTTGTAAAAATCCGTTGCTAATGAAGTCTTCGGGGCCAAATGACATGCACACGGGTTGTAAGAATGTATTACCTTCCAATTTAGTGCAATAGGCTGGTTGAAAGCGTTACGGATTCGGCAAACACTTCTGGACAGTTCAGTCGACTGGGAAAAGTTGTGGTGTCGCTGACTTTCTTTGCTCTATAATTTTCAAAAGCGGACCTTTAAAGCTCATTTTAAGGATGGTAGATGAAGATTGATATAAAAACAATCCATGGAAACTTTTTTCACCTTTCGCAGTCTCTTTTTTCTGTAAGAAATATAAACTTTTGTGGCCAAATTCTAATGTGCCTAACGGGGTTTCAAGGTTTGTTAACATAGGGGGTTTCAACTCAAAGGTTTTTTTCTATGTTTAAATCTTTGGATCTAGATTCCTTGTTCATTCATCACGAAGCAAAAGTGAATGGCCAAATGGAAGGCAAAAGATTTGTTTTTCACCGGTGTGCAAAGATTTTTAAGGACCTCAAATTCTTATTTTTTGATATCTTCGGTCCTGTAAGAGTGCCAAAAGTCCAAAAGTAAGAATCCAATGCTTACATTTACAATCTCTAGTTTTATCTCTACATAATTGTAAATTTCATTATACATGTACTTTCTGCTGGATTAAGCGCATGTCAGACCTGACGTACTTTTAAAAGCCGTCTGTGACATTGAATGTTAAATGCGGGAGGGTACAAATGTTATATTTTGATGATTAAATTATTCCATTGATTTTAATTAATATGAGTTAATACAATACACATCTTAGCCTTACAAGAGTACTGTATTGAAAATGCATTTAATTCCGACTACTGTAAATGTATTATATTTGGCGTGTACGATATTTCGCGGAAAATTGAATTATCAACAAGTTGGCGTAGATTTAATTTAGCACTTTTTGATTGTGCGTTACATAAACCTTTATACACAAAGCATTTAGCGGTGTACTTGATTTAGCGGAGGCTGCTTTCCGCGAAAGGCGCTAAAAAGAAAACACAGCCAAATGTAATACTTTAACAGTATGCATTCTACTGCGCAGTAATCAGGTTCGGTGTGTTTGATATGATATTGAATGGGATTTTATAAAAATTCCGATGGATTTCTAAAAGAAAAGAAATAATTTGAATGTAAAAATATACAAACATGAATACTCACTTTAATCTCTATCGGACACCTATCAAATCTATCTAGGATGTCATTTAAAATTCTGATATTTATGTGTAACTGTTCAGTGGGCGAAACATTTAATTGAACTTTTGTCAAAATAGAATTCAAATTAACGATTGCGTTTTTCCCGAAATTCCGAAGGCTGTTATAAGTCCTATTGAATGTAAGATAAAACATCTGCGACCATGTACATTGTACATGTATCTAAAATTATGGAACGAACTACCTTTGCATATTAATCAATCAAAATCTATTGATGTTTTCAAAACACTTCTTTAGGAACTTATATATTTGTAATCATTGCTTTCCATGTATATTTGTACACAATGTTACTGCATGTACAACACCATTGAATACGTTTACATAAAAGAAGGCGTTTAATCAAATAAATCAGTTTCACATAGAGGCACATTGCGTCTCATAAACACGGAACTGGGTTTCCTTTAGGAAAATGTGGGAAGGAGGTTTATTTTGAATCTGGTCAAGACGCACAAGAGGAACAAAGCATTTTTCTATGGCAATTGAATACAGGGACATAGCGTCCTTTAAAAAAAATTCAATAGGGGTCAGAGAAAAATTCCTACAAAAAAAATTGGACTAACAAAACGATTTTTTTTTAAAATAATTTGTGTAAGGGGGAGGGGGGTAGGTTTCACTTTTCAGTAACAAATTTTATTCATGCACAACTCTTCAATACCATTATTTGGCGGTACCGCAACAAAGGTGTGAGTTTTCAATGAAGAATTTCAACAGTAAAATGTTATGCTTGGAAGAAGTGCTCCTGGCTTGTGTATGACGCGCAACCTGTCTCTTGAGTGAGCTTTCACATCTGTTCATCTTTGCACATAGGTGACAACCAAACTTTTTGCCTAACATATGACTATTCGTTTTTATTTCGTATCAAATGGACGAAATCCATATTCTTGAAAGAAAGCAAAGATTCAAACATAGAAAAAACCTTTTGAGTTGAAACCCCCTATGTTAACAAACCTTGAAACCCCGTTAGGCACATTAGAATTTGGCCACAAAAGTTTATATTTCTTACAGAAAAAAGAGACCGCGAAAGGTGAAAAAAGTTTCCATGGATTGTTTTTATATCAATCTTCATCTACCATCCTTAAAATGAGCTTTAAAGGTCCGCTTTTGAAAATTATAGAGCAAAGAAAGTCAGCGACACCACAACTTTTCCCAGTCGACTGAACTGTCCAGAAGTGTTTGCCGAATCCGTAACGCTTTCAACCAGCCTATTGCACTAAATTGGAAGGTAATACATTCTTACAACCCGTGTGCATGTCATTTGGCCCCGAAGACTTCATTAGCAACGGATTTTTACAAATATATTTTCCAAATACAAAAAATCACCGCTTCGGAGTTGAAACCCCATATGTTACTTAACCGAAACCCCATATGTGCCCTACTACACGGTGTAACTGTTAATTAAAACGCGGCGCTGTATCCATTGATATTCTTAACGTCCGATAGCGTCATTGTTTCTCAATGTCATGTCAGACTACCTTAATCACCTTATCTTGATGTGATTCCCTGGAGTTACTGTAGATGTATTATATTTAGCGCGTACGATATTTGGCGGAAATTAGATTTTGGACAAGTAAGAGTGGATTTGATTTAGCGCATATCTTAATGTTCTTCTTTATAGATATATGTGCGAGACATTTAGCGTTGAACTTGAATTAGTGGATACTGCTTTCCGCCAAAAACGCTAAAAAGAATACACAGCCAAATGTAATACGTTTACAGTATATAGATTGACATCCATCTTGTTTATATAATTCTACAGTTTCATGAACAGTTGAATCCATTGCCTCATGTTTTAAATGGGTCTATGTATTATAGGAAAAGATTGTCACATGATTATGCAAGCATATCATTTGCTTGTTGGTGTTAATATCATCTTCATATGAGCAACGTCACTTTGAACACTCGGACTGCAAATCGACATTAATTGTGTCTATGTCCGTTTTTTTTTTTATCTATTTTGGCATTTTAACATCAGGTACCCTGGATGCATTACATTTCTCTGTTGCTTTTCCATGGTTAATCATATCATATATGTTTTCAATCTTACGATAAGACATCATAGACCTTACAGAATGAGAGATGTAAAAATTACAAAATCAAACGTACCGGGTAGTAATAATTTACATAATAATAGGATGAAAATGCTCAATGTTCATAATGGGCTGCAAAGTAACATCAGGTTCTGATAATGTGCTGACTACCACGGTAGCTCGCTCCGTTCTTTGTTTTGGTATGTCGGGAGTTCAAATCTCGGTCTCGACTGATCTAAGTCGATAAAAAATGAATAGCAACTGGTCCTTTACCATGCAATCGGCACTTGGAAGTGAAGTTACGGGACATTTGAATATAATCTAAAAAATCGATGCCCCGTACGCGTGTCCCTGCAGGCTTTGGCACAATAGAGATCGCTTATTGCACAATGGCCCTGGTTGCCGAGTAAATATCAAAATGTGTTGCCCTTCATCCGTGCATAGTGACGTCTCTGTATGAAGGAAATCAATTTGTGTTTGTGAAACACTATGCCAACGGTAGAAACAATTTTTTTTATAAAAGCTGTTTTTAGCATATAGGTCACAGTCAAGGTCACAGAGTCATTGACCTTATTATCATTTGAAAGAACTTGATCAGTGGAGTATGCATACTAAATATGTAGTCTATATTTTTCATGGTTCAAAAGTTATGGCGATGATTAAAGTTTTCAGACAAATATAAAAACAGACAGACTGACAGGTAAAAAAACAATAGCATTTTTATATCTTCTTACTTCAGAATACTCATATGATGTAGCTCTTTTTTCTTGGACACCGGGGAATCCGCCTTAAAATTGTGAACGGTGATAATACCAAAAAAATACAATAAAGTAGAGAAAACTATAATTGTCTATTGATAAAATTGATGCAAACATTATGTGTCAGATCAAAAAGTACAAAACGAGTTGCACAATTGCAATATGGAATAAAGATTCAGTGAACGTTTCATTAGATTTCACTCAGTGGTATAAGAGGAGTTGCAGATTATTTAGGGATCGGTAACCAAAAGCGTAACAGACAGACGGACAGACATACCGATTATTATTTACCCTCGCGCTTTTCAAGCAGGGGGGGGGGGGTATAAATGAAATGAGACATTTTGGAAATTGATTTTTGAGACCTACCTGTGATCTTTGTGTATCTCTAGGTAGTTAAAAAAAACTAACTATAGAAGTAGAAGAGTTAAGTACAAAAAGGCTGTCAGATTTGTGAATTTCATGACCACAGGCTAGCTCAGGAGTTTCTGGTCCTAGGGCGGGGCTCTTTTAATATTGAAATACATAAATTCTTTGATAATCTTCTTCTCTGCTCCAGGATATTAAACAAACTAATCAAGTATATAGTTATGATAAGCAAAAATGTTTCAAAATTGTGAAATTTTTTGGCCCCTGGGTCGAAGGCTCCGAGGTTAGGGTGGGACTTTATTTATTATATTGTATAAAATGTATAGATTCTTAAAAATATTCTTCTGTGCATTTTTGGTATTAAATAAACTAAACTACATATTTATGTTGAATCAGATTGCCTCTTCCAAAATTGTGAATGTCATGGCCACTGGATCAGGGGTACCTGGGGGAATGGTACATAGTCTGAAAAAAAATAATGCTTTGAAATTTGCTCTATTGTATTGATCAACAAAATGGTTGATATTTCAAACTACATTTCGAGACCGATGGGGTATTTTAAATCATACACGACAACAAGGACATTATTTCTATTCTGCTACTGCTTCTAAAATACGAATTAGGTCACCTCTTTGCGAATACGCAATTTTTTTTATTGATTAATAATCTGTTTGTACCATATATTGATAAACGTTGTATGAATGTACAATAACAAAAACACTATTTTACCGCTTAATCACTAAAATCACAAAGTTTAAAAATGGTGTAGGGGGGTCCGTGGAACAATTCCGATTAGCTATAAAAACCGACATTCATCAGCTTCTTCAGAAAATGTACACGTGTTTAGACTGCGAAAGATGACAGATTGATGTGTTCTAAAAAGTATTTCAATGCATGTAAAAGTCATATTGTATATTTCAACTGATGACGTTCGTGATTTATTGGAGAAAAATGGCCACGGTATGTCTTTGATCTCGGCAATAACCGTGGTAGAATAAACAACAACTGACAAGCATGAGACAAATTCTAATAAAATATTTTATAATTACATGTACATATCTTTCGAATATTTGTAATTTTAATGGACATTTTTACATTGTTTTCATAAAAGTGTAATACAGTTCAAAATATGTTTTTTTTCTCTTTTTCTCTTTGATGTTTCTTTGTATTGATCACATGAATTATATATTTTCAAAATGCATTTCTTCAAATTCTCACAGCTTCGTTTCATGTCATTCACCACAAAAGTAATTCGATAATCATTTCAATGATTTATTATCAAATTATTCACACAAACTTATCAACAAATAGTTATTACATGCAAATACAAAACAAATACAAAGCAGAAAGGTTTTATAACATAGACAAGATATTATCCCGCTTCAGACAAATTTGTCGATTGCTGATTGGATAAAAGCTAATCACATGACGCCCTGAAATTTTCCGTATTACGTCTCCGTCGTTGCGTAATATGAAAATCGGGCACGCGATTCCGTTCGAAACGTTGTGATTGTAAATAAAAATGGCGGCTAAGGTAGGTAGTTTAGTTAAAGAATCAGGGGCAGTAAGCATATATGAGCTGCCCAATATTTTTAAAATATTTTTATACCAGTGCTATCGTTATGTTGGTAAATTTTTCATATAACAATATGTCCAGTCTGATGTAAATATAAATAAAATTTTCAACATTTGATTTGTAGATGAGTTATCACAATGTGAAGTTGTGTGATTTTTCCGGAATTGAGAAATTTCCATCAAATTCTTACATTCCAAACAAGATTTAGATATGGCCGCACGCAAACAACAGAGTAAAAATTTGATAGATTGTTTAAAATGGCACAATAAATTATTTCCCAAAATATCATTCTGTTGTTTGCATGCGGCCACCATGAAAAATATATAAAACGATGTTTTTCGAGGCGTTATTTTGATCGCTTCCGGTTTTGGTTTTTATATTCAGACGTAAACAAAGTTGGATGAGTCAAAAACAGACAATGTGACAGTATATTTATAGAAGTTCTAACCATTTAAAATGAAGAGATGAATTGAAATTTTCATTTTGCGTGCACTTTTTACATGCATTGTTTAAAATTAAATCCCCTCCCAAACATATTATTGATAAAAGACATGACAGACTCCGTTCACTCCACGAAGTCTAGGGGACGGTAATCATCATGTCAAACAGTTGAAAAAAGAAAATGTGTATCTAAAATATAAATACACTACCTTTCTATGTTGGTGTTTATAAAATGCTAACATATTTTTCTGTCTGAGTACAAATACAACCGAGTGTAGCGTTTGTGTATGCAAGGGACCATACTCTGGTACATGTGCAAATGTATGGTGTGCTATAACAGTCAAAAATCAAAAAAAATATTGGTACGATTTATTTTTTTTATTTTGTTTTTTTTTTATTTATTTTTTTCTTGGGGGGGGGGGGGATCAAAATGAAAAAAAAAGTTAGTTTCTTTAAAAATAGCTAACATCACTAAATCTTATTAATGTTCTTTGCAGAATAAATAATATAAATTCTTTCTATTTTTCTTGTGGGGATAATGTTTTTTTGTGTTTTTTTTAAACCGATTAATTAAAAAAATATTAATGTAAAATAAACCTTTTGTAAACTTGTAACAAAATAATTAGATTACCTTGGAATATTATAAATTAATTTAAATCACCATTTAACATGATTATAGATAAAAAAAAATTGTCATTACAAGCTTCATCTTTTTTGTTTTAATTTAAAGTACCCGATAATGTCTTTACCTCTGATTTTTATTCATTAAACTCAAATAGGTAAATCAATAATACTGCTATTTAAATTGATTTCATGAATGAAATAATTATATATTATACCTGGTAGCATTAACCTTTATTTATTAGTTACATGTAAATATTGGTTACAAGCATCCATGCATTATACATTGATATGTGAATAGATTAATTATCGCTTAAGTTTTATGTGTAATATGTGTATTTTTTTTTCCTTACTAAAATCTTAATTACATTGAAACTGATAATTTTGATATAACTCAAAAAATATTTTTTTTTCAAAATCACATGCTTGTTTCTTTAATTTATTTTTACATTAATAAATTATTTCCTTCTCTCATATATAAAGAAAATCTTAATATGCAAATGTATATACATGTACACTGTACAAGTAAACCCCCCTCCTTCCATAGTTATAGACAAAATGTGCATACATAATGTATATAGTAATTTAATTTTGATATTTATATTTTAATTGCAGGATGCCTGGAGATGGTCCAAAACAATAGCCTGTTACTGTAGCTGTTACTTGTTGGTATTGCCAGTTTCATGCTGGAGCCAGAGTTGTCGGGTCATGTGCCCATGTGGCCTCAGTGTTGTGGTTTCTTGGCTATGAAAAACACACAAACTTTGCATTTAGACCTACTCCAAGACTGGGCTGTATACCTTGAGGATGCAGCTGTGCTTTCTGCAGTAATGGATGGCTCATCAGAAAGTGAAATGAGTGCAACGGAAGAGTGACATGAATTGTGACATTGGTTTATTGAGAGTGAATTAACATTCTGCTGGTTTTGATGTCCACTGCATCAGACTCCCATTATTGTTTTCAACAATATGCATCACAAAATGTTTCTCAGATAATAGTAACTACATGTATTATTTTTTATTATGCAATGTGTTGATTCGCATATTGAACTTAAGCTTCAATGTTAATTTAACATGACTATATACAAGCACATGTTATTTTTTGTAGTACAATGTAATTACAAAACCTTTCCAGACAATCATGTACTGGAATTACTAATTCTTTGATGCTTAATTCATTTCTATGACATTGTGAGGATGATAAACATTATTTTATTATGAATAAATGCATTGTATAAGCCATGAGTGGGGTGATGTTTTACTTCTATGATCTTTTTCGTAATAGTAAAGGTGGGTGATGGGAGTTCTGGAATTCGTTTATGCAAACTGAAATCCCTTATTGTTATTTTTGTCAAGTTAAATGAATTATTAAAAATGTTAGTTAGATACATTTCTTGTTTGTTCACTTTGTGCATTCAATGTCAAACACATTAAAATAGTACATGTAATTGTCTTTGAAAAATTAACATTGTTCTGTGAATTCAAAATAATATAAAGGTTTTTTTTCTCATTTAAAGCTTCAGATAGAGTTAATAGGATTTTATCTAAAATATTTTTACCGTAAAGTACATATTGTAAGTGGAGTCCATTTAAAGACATCTTAAGTTCCCAGGTATCTCTGATTTTGAACATAAAAACAACTGTTTTACATTAAAATCCATTTTTACTACTTTTAGCAAAAAAAATAGTTTCTATTCACATGCTTTTTTCGTCAAAATATGTCTGAAAAGGTGTGATTCAATCATAATTCTTTTAATATTTATAACAATTTGTCCATTATGGTTGGGGCATAATTAGGGTCTTAATGCCCCTGATTCTTTCTTGTTACCATAACCAGATTTTATGTTGATTTTTATTGGATTAAAACGTAATATTTTCATAATATGCATAAATATTTTTTGTATTGTAAATGGTCTTCAGCGGGATAAATTCGTAACACAGTCAGTATAGTGACCTAATACGGATTCATCCAGGGTGTGAAATGGAAATCCGTATTAGGACTCGGCTTCGCCTTGCCCAATACGGATTTACATTCGACACCCTTTATGAATCCGTATTAGGCTACTAACTGACTGTGTGACTAATAATATCAATTCTAAAGTTTTGTACAACCTCCGCAAATGAATACGTAAAGAATTGCCAAAACACATAAACTCTTACACAATAATATTGATGAAAAATTTAAATATGTTTATTTTCTGTACAGAATTCTGATTAATCGATAAAAATTACAAGAATGAGTTACAATGAAATACGCTTATAATGAAGTGCCAGTGACAGAGGGAAAATTTCGTTTCGTTCTACCGGTTATGCTGATTTCGTGACATCTGTTCAGAGTTTTATATATTTTAAAGGTATTTAGGCACAGATGTGAGTTTATAATTTCTCTTTTTTCAATATAATATCATGACTTATATGTTGCAATAGCATTTTGCACGAAAATATAATAGAAAATAAAAAAGTATGAAAATTGTTGAAGATAGGAATTTTTAAGGCGTTTTTTTTTATTGACACATCCCTGCAATTTTACAAAGTAAACTTTATCATTAATTCGATAGAAAAATAAGAAATGTTGCTGTTTATTAATGAATAACCTTTTGCACTATAATCCAGAAAATTCGGAGTCGAAATTTGGGAAAGAAACTTCAACTTACCTGTATTGAGTGACTTGTGCAGAGTTTAACAAATTGAACAAACTCGGTGAAACGTAGATTTTTTGCAAACAGGACACGATCTCGTGTATTACTAATGTAAATAGTTATGATATAAATCATGATATTATACAGAAAAAATTTGATAAAATATTTACTTCAAATACATGTGAAAGCAACAATCCTTTAAATCAATGGGAATAAAAATCATTTCACTGTGAGCTTCAGTGCATAATAAGCCTATTCGCTTTAAGCGTGTTTTACTGCATTGAAATTATTAATTAATATTAATGCATTGTAAATGTGATGTGATGTGAAAATGAAAAACAAACAAGTAGTCATGCCCCAAATAGTCTTATTTTCCTTTATAGTGATGGAAAGTTTTAATTAACTTTTATTCTTTTTTTCATGCCAATGTGTACGCGCAATGGAAATATGGAAAAATCCTTTTTAGTACTTTTATTTCTCAAATATGGCTTAATTTCATGCTTTTAAATGAATAAGTTTTATAAACGTGACTGAATGCATTTATCAAATTGAAGCTCGTTTGATTTCGATATAAAGTGTATCAGAAAAAAAGTTAAAGTTAAAGGGGACTAACTGGGGGTTGAAAAGCTAAATACTTTGCGCATCACAGTAAAATTAAAATTACTTACTTTTAAAGCAACAATTTTCATATAGTAAGTAAAATTGTACATGTATAAAAAAAAATCAATATTTTCATAAACATTAACGACATTCTTATACAACTAATTCAAAACTACTGTTCAATCTTTTCAAAAGAGATTGTTGTCGAAATAGTGTGTTCGTGAGGTTATAATCATCTGAAATTCTTCTAAAGGGGATCGAAGAGTTGTTATACAAGCAAAAGTATACAATATCAGATTTTGATTTTTAAAATATAGAATTTTGAAAATCACAATTTTTTGGTAAAAATCTTATTATATTTTCATATCTTAACGTATTTCTTAAAATGAGAGAGAGGAAAAAAATGTTCAATTTAGGTTTTTTTTTTAATCATCACATATATAATTTGAGCTTATGGCTTGTAGTATTGATTTGTTTTCAAAGGCAAAAAATTGGCATTTTCTCATATAATCCTACAATACATGTAAAATTATATACAGGTACTTGTATTTTTCACACAAGAAAATCTTGTCGACTCTTTTCAATTTCTTTGCAATGCAATAATGTCGTTTTTATGTGTTGTTCTTATTGCGATACTTTCCCAGCCAAAATATATCAAGACATGGAATATATAGTAAGGATATTTTTAAACAATTTGTAAAATTGAAAACACTTAAAGTTATGGGTAACAGGGATGCCAACGAATGCCTGATTTACAGAGTACTCAACCAAACTTTCGAGTACCGAATATTAAATCTGGTACTCGGTTACTTGGATGTAATTTTTTTTTCTTATTCCAAGTATCAAAAGCTTATTTAAAATTGCTTAAATGTACATATGATAATCAGAGTGCCGTAGCCTACACCTGTTAAACACCCGTTAACGCCCGTAGGTGTGTATATACAGTAGTTTAAGACCATTCCCCTGGTACAAAATTTAATTTTAGGATGGCTTCAATGATTTGTTTTCATTAAGGATCGTTTAAGAATGTTCATTTTTATCTTCAATCATTTTGATCATTAAGTAAACGGTACCGAAATCCGAAATTTATAGATATGCCGCTATCGACTTAAAAATGGAAAGAAATATTTCAGAAATACATCTAATTTACGTCAGTTTTTTTAAATAAATTAATAAAGTACAATAAATCACTTTCTTTGGACTCACATGTTTTCAAACATGCGCTAAAATCTTAATAATACAACATTGGGTTTAACAGAGCTTAAGTGCGTTTAATGAAATTAACAGACTTGTATATTTACATTTTTACTCAGTACGCGGATGCTCTTTCGGAACAGCGTCCGAATTATGATTATAAATTAACCGATTTGACCTCCCTAGTATAGCAATAACAAGTATGGTTAATACTATGGCAACTATTGCAAGTATAACAAAAACTTTACATTTTGACATTCCTTGGATTTCGTCCTCCCTCGGTGTTATTTTTTTTCTCTTCGGAAAAGGTTTACAAATCTAAAAAAAATGTTATATGTTTAAATAAAAATCAAATGATAAAATTTTTATTTCATAAAAATAATTTAAGACTAAATATTTCCATTTCTAATTTTTTTCTCTGCGATTACTCTTTGAAAGTTGTCGGAGTTTATTTCTTGATAATCCTGCCGGAATGTAAATTAGGCAGGTCGATAGGTCAGGAGCTAAGAAGGCCTAGAAGCACGCAAATCTCGTAGACATCCGTCTCTGTTTCTGACACTAATGAGGCCAAATATGCATGTAAATCTCGAGCGGCTGCCTATGTGTTTGACGTCAGTGGGCAAAGACTATTGAAATTGGCATGGAAGTCCTCGTGTGATTAAAGTCTATGTCTACATTTTTAAAGTCTAAATCGACAATTTTATTTTACAATGAAATGGAAATATAAGGAATCACTGTGTAGTTTTGAGAGTTTGCCAGGGACATCAACAATAGTGGGAAACATGGGATAATTTTAGCATAACGGGCTTCGCAAATTATCCCATGTTTCCCACTATTGTTGATGCCCTGGCAAACTCTCAAAACTAAACAGTGATTCCTTAATTAAATGTAAAAATATTGAGTATAAAGTTTCTTAAAGCTAACTCAACGTGTAAGAGTATTTGTGAAATATATGAAGGTAACACATAATATTCAATCACAAAAGTCCTTTTGAACAATGAAAGCAGGAGCAGGGACGAACAAGGACATCTTTTTCATCAGAGGTGGGATCAGATATCCTAAAGAAGTGAGTGAGCATACCATGCCTACGATTCACACCAGACGCCCTAACTTATTTTTTGGAGAGTTCATTTTAACTTTCACACAAATTACACAAATATAAAACAGACGTATATATAAATAAATATACAAGAAGGATTGAAATAAAGCAAAAACAAAAAAGAAATACTAAAAACTAGTGTGAAAGTTTAAGTGGAAAGAGAGAGAGGGGAGAAAAAGGGTGAAAGAACGAGAAAGTGAGAGAGAGAAAGATGAGAGGGCACAAACATTATTGAACAGGTAATGGTAAGAAAATTATAATGTTTTTAACTATTTAATGCCAGTGTCATTCAAATTCATCATATTTATAATTTTTTAACAAAAGAAATTTTTCTACTCTAATTCTTTCAGTAATAACATTTTTCAAAGTCTCAACGTTTAATTTTATAGTTTTGGCATACTTACTAGCAAAACTATAACATATATATAAATTTACGTCATGTTTGTGACGTCATTACATACATATGGCGTCATTACTTACGAAAATATTCAAAGCTTTAAAGTCAGCATATACTCCCCTGTTTAAGAACTTGATTATTAGATATATCTCCATCAAAGTTTGATTGGGGGGGGGGGCAAATATTAGTTATTACCGAATAAGGTTCTTTACCAAATAAGATTGATTGTCTATCAAAATAAACAGATTTGTTCACTTTTTGCAAGATCCATTCTTCAATATCTTACCATACTTCTTTTGCAACGGTACTTTCAACAAAAAGGTGATCAATAGTTTCAATATCCTTCTCACAGAAGGAGCATAATGGTGAATCAATAAGTCTTAATTTGAAAAGATGGCAATTAGTACATGTAGGAATTATTCTATGTAGGATTTGGAATTGTTACCATTGAAGTTTTGATTCTTGGGTTGTTTAGAAAGGTAGCTCATAACTTTCTCCCCAGTATTTTCCACTAAATTCTTCCCCATGTTCACTCTATTTGCTTTCTTTATTCCTAATGAGAACATTATACATATCTTTATACCTTTTTTTACTCTTTAAGAAAATTTCAAGGCAGGATGGAAGCATCGGTCTATACATGTAGGAGTTGGCTTTATTTCATAATTCTTAAAACAGGATGGCATATTCAACATAGTTTGTACTTATCTTCATGTTATTTTGAATGAAATCAAAAATGTAAAAGTTTCCATTTAAATCTAAGAAATCATTGATAAAACAAAGCCCGAATTAAAGTAACTTTTGAAGAAAATTGACTGACCACCGTATTGTAAAGTATTATAAAAAACAATTTACAATACGGAAGTATTTGACCCCACTTTTTAATGCCGATCTTCCACATCTCATTGTGATGTGAAATTTTTTTGTTAATTTTTTTTAATTTCATTAAATTCAAGTTTTTATTATTATTTTAACCCTTAGATACAGTGTATTACATGTTTATCTATATTCAGATATTGGTGGAAATATATTCTGCTCTTCTCAAGAAAATAGGCTTTTGTTTTTATTTTGTGTAGATTTGAATAAAAATTGTGTAGGATTCATTAACAACTTTGTTAGTTTTCATTTCAATATTTTATTTCATAAAATTTTGAATAAAAAGTTTAAGGACACGGCTTTTAAAAATATAGAATAAATGAGGTTTTTACATAATGATTTCAATATTTTAAATATTTTCAATAAAGAAAGTTATGTATTTTGATGATTTATTTTATTGGATATCTAGTGTAATATTACAAACAAATACATGTAAAAAAAAAAATCAGTATTACTTCACAAAAGTAACAATTCTCTTTAATCACTTTTTAGAGTGACTGGTGAAATTCCTCTTTTATCAACATTTTCGTCTACTCAATAACTTTACAATGCTTATAAGAAATTGGTCATATTCTTGCCTATCACATTACTTTAAACCTCGTATTATTTAATCAAATATTCCTTTTTTTTAACATAGATACATAGAACTTGAATTTAAAGCTTCCTTTAAAGTACGTCAATTCTAAATTCTTTCAAAGAATCAAAATAGAATCCTTTTTGTGTAAACCAATGAATATATGCACTTAAACACACAAAGACATTTTGGCTTTTAACTTGGATATACAGAAACTTATCAATTTGTAAAACTGTAACTTACAATCGTCGAAAACTTTAAGATGTTTTCTTCTGATCCTCTTGACCAACCAGATATTCCGCTGCAATTCACACATTCACGAATTCTCTCGGGATTGATTTTGAGCACATTGCAAAATTTAGTTTTTAATTTTTTCAGTTCTTCCTCATTCAAATTGCATTCATCCATTTTGGTTAGTACTACGGCTATTGGTATTTCTGAAAAACAAATAAATAAATAAGATTACATGTGTAAATACTTGAAGACAGCTTAAGAAAAAAGAACTTGTTTTTGTCAATTAAGCACTTTCAAGATGAATTTTTTGAAACCTTAATACAAAAAGATATAAAATCATATTCAATGATCTGACTTCAAATTAAGCAAATGAAAAAAAATTAAGGACAGATGATACAAACAATATTTTTTCTTTAGGATGAAAAACAAATTTCAAAATATTTTAGACTGTATGGCTTTTAAACTGTTACATAAACTTCCAAATGCTGAAGATTAGCCAATGTGATTTTTTCTGAATTTTTACTATTTTGGGTTTACCTGCGTTAGGTGTATTTTTGTAAAGTATATAGTACACATCCAACACAAGGCTAATATATTCTGAAATTTGTCTTAAATAGGCATGACTTAATTATCATTTGTAATTTTATTGAAGTATTATCTCATAATTTTCAAGTATATTTCTTTTTCCAAGGCTAAGGAGAGAAACTCAAAAGAATCATTCACTTTTTTAAGCATACAAGATTATATAAAGTCTCCTCAAAAACATTA
>PRKT01000278.1:0-28328 GCA_003671525.1 Saccostrea glomerata
TGAAATTTAACTATTAATGCAATAAGAAAAATTTGTATTTGACTAGTATATGAAGATGACAAAAATATTTTGAAAAGATTCAATAAACTGAGTTTAATATACAGTAGATAATACACTTATATTCAAAGGACACTTGAAAGGTCAAGGTTAAAAATGGACACAGTTGATAATGTATGCTTGCTTTAGCTTAAATAGGAAAAAAAAGACAATTCTAAGAGTTTCTTTGAATCTACACTATAACAAATTTGAGAAAAGTGAGTTCAAACAAGGTCAAGATAAAAAACATTTATGCATTATGCATCAGCATCAAATTTTTGACAAAAATATATTGATTTAAAAAAATTAAAACTAGCTAAACTCAGATTGTTCTTCCAAGGCAATCTCTTGTTTTAATATGCAAGTGAATTCTACAGTCTACAAAACGTCATTATTGCATTGCATCAAGCACCCAATGGCCATCAATGTCCACATAATATCCACAGGAAATAAAACCACTGGCATAGCTAAACATCAAGGCTTCCACATCAATCCTGTACATGTAAAATATAAAAATTATCTTTTAGTGTAGTTAGCAAATGAAGGATCTTGATAGCCTTTTATGGAATATGTACACATACATGTAATTACTGAAAAATAACATGAGACCCATGGACGTTATGGGTCACCTGAGAATCATGCAACAACTTTCCAACAATTGATTTTGGTTCGTGTTTTAAACCAGAGGCCATGAAATTAACAACTTTGAAAGAGGCACCATAATGGCTTATCACAACTCTATACTTAGCATGCTTACTTTGGTTACTTAATATCCAGAGGTATATCAGAGTAACAAAAAAAAAATGCATCTCCACTTTATAATCAGTTGTGCATCCCACCCCACAGGAACCACTGACCCTGGTGCCACATGTTTTAAAATTTTTAAAAAGACATATCTTCACTCATCATAAATGGTTGATTAATATCAAAGAGCAGATTTCAAAGCACTGATTTATTTTCAGAATATGTACCCCCCTCCCCTCCTCCATTACCCCTGACACCCAAGGATTCTTACATAAATCAGTTTGGAAGAAGCATCATTCTTCATCTAAAATATGTACTTAGATCATTTGCATAATACCCAAGAGCAAAGGAATAGATTTTCAAAGAATTCATGCATTTATGTATATAATCATTAGAGCCCCCCGCCCCCCCAAACACCAGAGAGCCTGACCCAGAGGCCATGAAGAGGCATCCTTCCTCATCATAACAACATTATTGGTTTAATACCCAGGAGCAAAGGAAAATTGTTTAAAGAATTAGTGTATCCTCATATATAATCAATAGAGCCACACCCTAACACCAGAACCCTTGCCCTGGAGCCATGAAATTCACATTTTTGGGAGACACGTCCTTGCTCATCATAACTTTGTGTTTGGTTAGTTTATTCAATACATGTGCCCAAGTGCAGGGAAGAAGATTTTCAATTGCAATTTCACTACATAATCAATAGAGCCCTGCCCTAACACCAGAACCCCTGACCCAGGGGCAATAAAATTCGCAATTTTGGAAGAGGCATCCTTATTCAACATAACTATGTACTTGGTTAGTTATTTAAAGATTTTTTAAAGAAATAAACATTTTTACTATATAATCTATTTAGTCCCAGCATTAAAATCCCTGACCCTGGGGCCATGAATTTTACAATTTTGGTATACTGACTCAATGTCTCAGATTACAATCATGATAAGAGTTTGACTGCTTATGTCTAGAAGTAAAGAAGAAGATTTTTAAAGATTGCATTAATTTAAGTGGCTTTGGTTCCATCCTTCAGGCCTTAGGGGGCAGGGATCATGAAATTCAGAATTTTTGTTCCCCTTTACCCATAGATGCTTTGTGCCAAATGTCGTTGAAATTGGTGGAGTGGTTGCAGAGAAGAAGAAGCTGAAAATGTTTAAATGTTAACGCACAGCGCACGACGACGGACGAAAAAGAATAGCAATATATTACCTGAGTTTACTCAGGTGACCTAACAATGCAAGTTGTCAATTTATTACTAACCTTTGAACTTGAAACTGGTGCATTGATTAAATATCTTGCAAATCCAATACACAATGTGGTATCTTTCCAGCTGACATCAGTTTTGGCCTTTGATCTTTGACCTTGACATTGGAAAGAAAATATATTTGTATTTCCACTATAAATGATTGTTTGTTTTGAATGTAGATAGACAAGTTGTAGATATGAAATGCTTATTATTATAATAAATGATTAGTCAATTGCATCATGATCTTCTCGAGCCTTTGTCAAGCTCGGAAAAACACCTTGAATGTATTAACTTCACTGAGTGTGTGTAAATTAAAAATTACGAAATGAAAAAAATCACTCAAGCTTATAAAAAATAGTATATAAAAATACAAATCCAATACCCAATGTGGTGTCTTTTCAACTGGCATCAGTTCTGGCCTTTGATCTTTGACCTTGGAAAAAGGTTATCTTGGCACCAAATAAACTTATTCCAGGTAGACCATGGATTTTCACTTGTCGAAGGATGCGATTGAAATGAAGTGTACCACTTTCTCCTGCACATTCTTAATTACTGCAAAATGGTTCCCATAGCCATAGACTCCAGTCATCGTCTCAAGCCACGGTCCTGAGTTCACATATAGCTCTCTCCAGTCAGCATGTGTCGATCTGAGATACTATAAATAGTTACATTAATAAAAAAGATGAATAAGTGATGTAAATTATCTGCTAATAATAGAAAAGAATTAGTCATGTAAATTATCTGCAAATAATAAAAGAAGATTAATTACAGGACATGAAGGAATACCTACCTGTAGATCTATAACCAATCTCAAAACTGTATGTATTGTATGTTGTATACGCCATGGATCTAGAGTTTTGTTGATGGTGCAGTACAACCTAAGTCACTGCAACCTAGTACTAAGAGAAGAAAAGTAAATAAATGATCAATTGTTAAAAATATAATGCACAGTCTATCGGTATATAGATTAGCAGGACAATATTAAAGCCCACCCCTCCGTTTTTACACCAAAAAGTTCTATAATTTGCACTTGAGAATACCTAAATTCATATGAAAGTATATTGTAAACAACTTGATTCTTAACGGAACATACGAAACATTATTTGTTTATGTTCATAATTTCCCAGAATTACTAATTTGTCGATACACAAAATTCGAATTTCCTCGATGAAAACTGCAGATATTTGAAATGCTGTTCATATCACTTATTTAAAAGAGACATTGCATAAACTACATAATTAGAACAACAAACTATGATATTCGCAAAGATTTACGAGGAAAAATTCACCTGTACTTACGTTATTTTGTCACTATCAGCTGAAAGGTTTTAGCGGGTTTTCGTTGATCTTTTCAAATCTTGGGAAGTAAATCCTGATCTTTTGAAATCTTGTGAAATTAGTCTTTGTCTTTTGAAATCTTGGGAAGTGAATCTTGACTGCGTTTGGAAGTAATGTATCTTGGCGCAATGCTATCTTGGCCGAATCTCGGTCCTATAAAATCTTGGGAAGTAAATCTTGACTTCGTTTGGAAGTAATGTATCTTGGCCAATGCAATCTTGGGATAGAAAAGCATGGCCTAGTCTAGATGTAAGACATGGGATATATCTTGACTTAGGCCACGGTTGTCAAATCATGACCGGCAAAGATAAGAAGGCCATGTTATGCTATCAAACCAAACCTGACTTGGTCAGTTTTGCAATCATAACATGACCGATTGAATTACTATGAATA
Organism: Saccostrea glomerata; assembly: GCA_003671525.1. Lineage (NCBI taxonomy): Eukaryota > Metazoa > Mollusca > Bivalvia > Ostreida > Ostreidae > Saccostrea > Saccostrea glomerata. Next base: position 3,754 of record PRKT01000278.1, read on the forward strand.
TATAGAACATGACCGCCCAAGATTGAATCACTATGAATATATAGAACATGACCGCCCAAGATTGGATTACTATGAATATATAGAACATGACCGCCCAAGATTGAATTATATACTATGAATATATAGAACATGACCGCCCAAGATTGAATTACTATGAATATATAGAACATGACCGCCCAAGATTGGATTACTATGAATATACAGAAATTGACCGCCCAAGATTGAATTACTATGAATATATAGAACATGACCGCCCAAGATTGAATTACTATGAATATATAGAACATCGTCTACAACCTATTAAAAGGGGTGTTACCTCTCAATTCCGCTCAGAAACGAAAACTAGCTCCTAAGAAACACATCTTAAGGAGACTGATTCGACCTCAATCTGTCCAGAGACGAAGAGCTTTATTAGTCAAGCAGAAAGGTGTTTTTTTTTCCCTTTTTTAATCTCAGCAGCTGCTCCTTTACTTTTGAACCTCCTAAAATGGGTCGTAAAATGGTGTTAGTACCTGAAGTTCTGTTGAATGAACTCAAAGGAAAACTCCCCAAACCTCCGGAATTTCAATCTACTCTGAGTATAGGTCAAGAATTGGACCAGATTACACGACGTGAAGATTTAACTCCAGAAGAAAAAGTGGCTTTATATGGTCAAGAACTTCATCGGTATAGGAATTATTTACAACAAGCGAGAGAGCCAACGACTACCAAAAAAACCTCAGCCCCTGCACCCTTAGCCCCATCCCCCACAGCAGCAGCAGCAGCAGCTCCAGACCCCGAGATCGATCAACAAATCCTTCAAAGTGTGAATAAACCCATGCAAAGGAAAGCTGAATTATTATTAAATCATTTAAAGAAAACCAAAGTATTGACTATTGATGGAGAAATCAGTTATCGAGGTCAAAAAGAACCCGATTCTAACATTGTGGATTTAATGGCTGAAAACATGAGGAGCAGACCCTTGAAAAATCATCCGGTTCCTAAAGAATTAAATGAATTTGCTCAAGCTTTAAAAGAGACCCATGCTCCGATGGACTACGTGAAAAATCAAAACCTTATAAAAGCCATGCAGAAACCGGGAAAAATCAGTACTCCTAAAGGAGCCTTCAGTGACCAGGACGACGACGAAGAGAGCGGATTTCACGATGCTTCATCTTTTTGACCCCTATTAGTCGATCTATAAAATCCAAGCCTTCCCCTATTTTAAAGTTAGAGGAGGCCCTCCAGAAGAAAAAGAAAGTCAGAGCAGATCTATTTCAAAAGAGATTACAACAAATCGACAAAAATTGGCTTCCTTTGCCTAAGAAATGAAGAAGAAGAAGGAAGTGGAAGACATTTTGAAAAGAGATTTATTACGATCCCAAGAGAGGGTATGGAGGCATACAGACTTTGTATCGTCAGGTCAAAAGTCTGGGGCATAAGATTTCCTTAAACACCATACGAGAATGGTTAAAAGAGCAAGATACCTATACCTTACATAAACCCATTCATAGAAAATTCCGGAGACAACAGACCAGAGTAACGGATATAGACGAACAATGGCAATTAGATTTAGCCGATGTGTCCAGTTTAAAGAAACAAAATGACGGCTATACCTTTTTATTGTGTGCCATCGACGTCTTATCTAAATATGCATGGGTGGTGCCTTTAAAACAGAAAACGGGAAAAGAAATGATTCGAGGATTACAAGAGATTTTCCGACAAGACGGTCAACGTCCCGTCCGCATTCAATCGGATCAAGGCAAAGAATTTACCAATCGAGAATTCTTACAGGCTTTTAAATCCATTCATTTATTTACCACTCGCAATACGGACACCAAAGCCAGTATCGTGGAACGATTCCAGAGAAACCTCAAAGCACGCATGTGGCGGTATTTGACTCGGAATAAAACCAGACGGTATTTCGAGGTCTTTCCGGATTTAGTGTATGCTTTCAATCATACCTATGATCGCAGTATCCAAAGAGTCCCAGCTCAAGTGAAGCCCTTGAATGTGTTAAAAGTCTGGAAAACTTTATATGGGGAATCACAGACCTCTCCAAAACCCCCCAAGTTTAAAACAGGAGATAAGGTCCGCATCAGTAAAGCCAAACGCACTTTTGAAAAAGGATATTTACCTAACTGGACCACGGAAATATTTACCATAGCTCAACGAGTACCCGGTCGGTACCCTTACGTGTATCGAGTACAAGATTACAACAAGGAGGAATTAGAAGGGACTTTTTACGAGAAAGAATTACAACAGATCATTAAAAATGACGACGTGTACGAAGTGGAGGAAATCTTGGGGTATAAAAAGCGACGAGTCGGGAAGAAAATCATTCAAGAAGTCAAAGTCTGGTGGAAAGGATATCCCCCTAGTTTCAAATCATGGATTCCTCAAACGGATCTCATCCAGTAATACCTCATTGGAAATTTTGTGGAGAGAATATTCCTCGAGAAGAAATTGTGTATTTTGCACAATTATTCATTTGTATTTCCCTCATCATCACGAGTGTGGTCATGTTAGCTTTACACGATCCTAATCGAGAATATTGGATGGTCTGTGTGAGTTCTTCCGTCGGTTACATCATGCCTAGTCCTACTATGATGCATCAAACCCCTACGGTCAAGAAGACGAATTCACCAAGTTAGGATATATTAGGAGACAACCAAACCCTAAGGGGATCATTTCTGATCTGAGTGAGGGACAGAGCACATCATGGAATTTTTAAGCTCAGAGTATCGTTGGAAAATAGTAGAACCTGAAGGGACTACTCACAAAGGATAATGGATGAGAAACAAAGAGACATGTATTCAATATTTCTTTGATAAGAATCCAGGACAAACAGGTCTCAATGAAATCTACCTGTATAAGAGAATCAAATACCGGACCGCAAAAATAGCAAACACATGGTCTCGTTAGGACCCAGATCACCTAAGTATGGAGAATTCAAATGGAAAGTTAATTATGTCTTGGCTCACCGAAGACAGGGACCCGAGAAGACTTGGATTCATGGGAAATGGATGGAAAAAGCCAGAGATTGTATAGAAGACTATTTGAAGGAAGTAATCCTAAAAGGATACGATATCATGGACTGCGCTTGTGAAACAGACTATTTTTACATGAGGAGATCGTTCCCCATACAAAAAGAACTGAACAAAAGTTTTGAATGTTTGTTATCATGATGTTCTTGTTATTGTTGTTATGAATCAATAAAATAAAAGAAACCAAAATTCTAGTGTTGTTATTTCCCTTTACACACAACTAAGCGCTCTCTATACACTAGGTTTGTAATGATGACGTCCTACAGTACACCTGCAACAGTACACCTGTCTAAGAATCATAAAAGGCGGGCCACTTTTCATAATCTGGCGACAAACACCACGAGTAAATATTCGTGCCTATCCTTTGGATTGATCTATCAAATAGGTGTGATAGCTTCAATGAAATTAAATATTAGATAAAACAACTTCTTATCGCCTTTATTTTATTTCGACGTTAAGAAAATAAATTTAACACACTGCACACACTTATCTAGCCCAATAACACTAACGCAGTAAAACGGAAATTAAGTTTTAAGATTGTCACTGAATTGCAGCGTACTACTAGGTGAAAGTCCACGTAGTTTTTTTACTTTTCATGCATCATTTAGTCAAACGCTCAGCTGCCTCCATAAACCCCTACTCGCGAAATGGCGGAGTTGACAGAGACAGCCGCCATCTTGGGTCCGCTTCAGATTTTCAAATATTAATATCTAGAGTTCTGATTAACCAATATCCAAACAACTTATATAGTAAGCATCGATCAAAGGGTCTCTATTATCATTCCAAAAATAAATTAAAAATGTTGAAAAACAAAAAAGTTAGAAAATACGATTTTTTCAATTCGCTTCTCCTAACGACAGGAAGTACCGACGACGAACAAAGTATCGCGTCCTGGATGGTATATATCACGATCTATAATCCCTGAAAGTTTCATGTTGATATCTTTTACCGTTTTTGAGTTTAATCGCAGACAAAATGTCATTTTAATTTCAGGAAATTGTCAGTAACTTGGCACCGGAAGTGAGTTTTCAAATTTTCTCTCGGATATACAAAATTCATGTTACGACACATCTTTTCTGAAAATTTTACGTCATTCCATCCAGTAGTCTTCGAGAAATCGCGTGCACAAAATTAGAAAATCAAAAAAATAATAAAAAGAATAATAATAATAAGAAACAGTAGAATCACTATAAGGTCTTCCGTGAAGACGGAAGACCTTAATAATAACTAGATTCGATCTCGTTGCGAGCAACGAGAAGGTCTTCCGTCTGAGTTGTAGAGATATAATTAAACGAGCAATATCTGAAAATTATAATTTTCGATGAAATTCATCAAAAGCAGGAATTTATCGTAATATCCGATTATCGTATTATCGGATCGACTTAAACAGCGTAAAATAGAATTCCGGTTAATCTGATCGACTTATATACCGACAAATAGGAATGTTCTAGAATAATGACGTCACATGCGCAATTAGGATGCGCGTACGGTTCAAATATTCAAAATGGAGGATATCAATATATAAGCTGTCATATCATTGGTTGACCAATCACAGCCATCGTTAAATGTCCGCCATTGTAACTAAATATAAGTTGTTTACTTCTAAAACGCGAGGACATGTTCTGTCAAAACAGAATGCTTATAGATATGAGCTAATAGTTTCTGAATTAGTGCATTAAAAATCACAAGAAATATACCGTTGGAAACCTCTCAAAAAGATCTATATGATAGTTTAAAAAGTTTAAAAATCGGTCTAGAAATGATACATTTGCAACAGTACACCTGTCTAAGAATTATAAAAGGCGGGCCACTATTGATAATTTCGTGCCAAACACTACGAGTTAATATTTGCGCCTTTTCTTTTGACTGATCTATTAAATAGGAGTGATAGCTTCAATGAAATTAAATAAATAAATCGTTCTGATCGCCTTTATTTTATTTCGACGTAAAAAAGGTATACTTAACACATTGTGCACATTATATATCGTATCTAGCCCAGTTAAACTAAAGCAGTGAAACGGAAATTAAGTTTTCAGATTGACACGTAATTACAACGTACTACTACGTGAAAGTCCAAGTAGTTTTCTACATTTTATGTATCATTATGTAAGAATGGTTTAATCAAACGCTCAGCTGCCTCCATAAACCCCTACTCGCGAAATGGCGGAGTTGACAGAGTCAGACGCCATCTTGGACCCGCTTCAGATTTTCAAGTATTAATATCTAGAGTTCTGATTTACCAATATTCAAACAACTTATACAGTAAGCATCAGTAGAAGGGTCTCTATCAATATTCCAAAAATAAATAAAAAATATTGAAAAACAAAAAAGTTAGAAAATACAATTATTTTCAATTCGATTCTCCTTACGACAGGAAGTACTGACGACGAACGAAAGTTTGCGTCCTGGATGGTAAATATCACAATCTATAATCCCTGAAAGTTTCATGTTGATATCTCTTACCGTTTTTGAGTTTAATCGCGGACAAAATGTCATTTTAATTTCAGAAAATTGTCCGTAACTTGGCACCGGAAGTGAGTATCCAAATTTTCTCTCGGATATAATAAATTCATATTACAACACATCTGTCCTGAAAATTTCACGTAATTCCATCCAGTAGTATTCGAGAAATCGCGTGCACAAAATTAGAAAGTCAAAAAAATAAGAAAAATAATAATAATAATAATAATAATAAGAAACAATAGAATCACTATAAGGTCTTCCGTGAAGACGGAAGACCTTAATAACTAGAAGCGAAACTCGTTGCGAGCAACGAGAGGTCTTCCGTCCGATTTAAAACGTAAAATCAAACTGAAAATGTGATTTTAAAAATCGGACACACAGGAGATCGAACCCGGGTCGCCAGCGTGAAAATCCATTGCGGTACCCATTACACCTTTCGGAACACGCTTCAAAAATAACATTCGAATATCGCAAGATTGCCTTTTTTTAAATTCCAACATACATTACATTTTTTTTTTAAAATTCAGTTTGGAATTGTAAATTGACAGCCAGCTTGCTAAACTTTGCTCAAGATGATCACATCGGAATTTGTTACTTGAGTTTTAACAGTAATTTTTAGGATAGATAATCTATTAGTGATGAACAGATGATGCTATTTTCTTTCCTTTTTTCGATATGTATTCAACTTTTTATTCCATGCAACTCCATATACAGGCATGCCAATGTTATATATTTCTGCACTATTGTCACCATTTGTCTACTACTTAAGTCGGGTCATGATACATTATTTCGTGCCAAACGTCACAAGTAGTTCTTAACGCTATTTCTTTGAAATATTGGATCTATTTGATGGATTTGATAGCTTCAATGAAAATTAGAAATGTATGTTCTTATAATCGGAATTTCGAGCGTTAGAAAGTATATTTATCACATTATACAAATATAATATCGTATACGCCCAAGTAAAACTAAAGCTGTGAATTCGGTAAGATTTTCCACGAATTTTGTATCCTGTTTCCCCCCTAAGTGGAGATGAGTTACACGTTCATGAAAAAACTGGAATGTTTCACTGAAAAAAAAATCACTCGCCCTCCGACGGTCAAGGAATGTGATACTATTTATGTTCAATAACTTGCATTTATTACAAGAATATTTATATAACCTTTAATAAACAATTTTTTAAAAAAAAAGTTTTTCTTATTTCTATTCATTTAATATGTCAAAGGCCTGAGTGGAAAAATAAACAGAAGTCAGAAACATAGTGAATATTAAGTCAAACAAGTTTCTTGAAAAGCTATTACTTATAACCATGGATTAGGATAAGTTTTCCCTGGTGCAAAAAAAAAAGATTGTTGTCATCGTATTTCCACTTGTAGTCATGTTGTATTCTACTTTGAGATGCAGACAAAAGCAATTTCAATAGACGTTTGAGGAAACTACATATTAAAACTATACTCAATGCAACGTAATTGCGATGTAGCAATTTAAAGAATCCTTAACATTTCATAAATCTTTTCGGTAGAAGTTTCGTTCATCTAAACGCTCAACTGACCTTCTAGAACCCGACTTGCTTAATGGCGGAGTTCACGGAGACGCCCCGCCATCTTGGACACGCTTCGGATTTTTAAATGCGAATATCTAGTATGTGGATTGATCAATTCTAAAATAAATTATATATTAGGCCTTTCCAGTAGGGTCCTCATTAACATTAATTATATCAAAGAAAAATATTGAAAAACAAAAAAAGTTGAAAAAGTGCACATTTTGAATTCACTTCCTGTAGCGACCGGAAGTGCTAACGACGCAAACGAAGGCAAAATTGCACATCTATAACTTATGGTCTATCATCTCTAACAAGTCTCCAGTTAATATCTTGAGCCGTTTTCGAGAACATTCGAAGACAAAATTGCATTTTAAAATCAGGAAATTGCCCATAACTTGGCACTGGTAGCGAATTTTCCAACAAACGGAATTTTATATAAAATTCATATAGTGACCTATTATTCCTGAAATTTTCATTGAATTCCACTGAATAGTTTATGAGAAATCGGCTGCACAAAATTTTGTCTAAAAAAAAAGAATAATAATAATAATAGGAAACAATAAAATCACTATAAGGTCTTCCGTGAAGACGGAAGACCTTAACTAGATGCGATCTCGTTGCGAGCAACGAGTAGGTCTTCCGTCCGAATTTTCGATAAGATGAGATATGACTTTGACTATGATCTTTGATAAAACATCATGGAATCATGCCTTTTCTCTTTTGATTAAATCCTTTTGATTAAGATAATATCATCAATGCGTACTTAATTTGCACATTAATTCTTTTCTTTTTTCTACTTTGAGAAACAACCAAAACCAATTAAAGAAGACTTGTAAGGAGACCTTGGATTATGAATGTAGTTTGACACAGAATTGCAACAAACCTACGACGTGACAATCCAAGTATCCCTACACATTTCATTGCACCTTATGTTACTTTCGTTCAAGCAAACGCTCGGCTGCCTCTGTTTAAACGCTATTGCGAAATGTCGGAATTGACAGGGACCGCCCCATTTTGTTCCCGCTTCAGATTTTTGAATGTTAATATCTCGAGTTTGAATTAATAAATTTACAATCGAATGATATATTCAGCCTAATAAGAAATGTTTCTATCAACTATACTAATATAATTTGAAAATATTGAAAAACAAAAAAAGTTGGCCCCCCTATGCCCCTAATTTGAAGAACTAACCCCGTTTACTTGATATCAATTGAAAGGTCTTACTACATTACACATTTTTTATTATATATGTCTTAACAAAATATTAACAGGTAAAAAGATATAAAAGAAAACGTGTCAATTTTTGCGAGATGGGTATGAGGCTATTTTTCGAGCCCAGGCGAGCGTCGATGCCTTCTTACCTGGAAAGCTCTATATGCAAAATGTCACATCTACTATCCTTCCTCTACCCTCACTGAAAATCTCAAGTCGATATCTAAAGTAGTTTAGGAGGAGATCTCAGGACAAGCTGACCCTCTAAAAATCAGTAAATCGTCCATATCTCACGACCGGAAGTGACGACGTACTTACAAAAAATTTCCGACAAGGTTCAGATAAATATCTATCAGATCTGAAAATTTGGTGAGAATCGGTCCAGCCGTTTCTGAGAAATCGCGTGCACAAAATCGGTAAGAAAAATAATAATAATAGGGAAAAAGAAACCGAACGAAAACAATAAGGTCTTCCGTTGGAGACGGAAGACCTTAACTAGATGCGTTCTTGTTGTTAGAGCAACAAGCGGTCTTCCGACCGACTTTTCGTTAGAGATCTAAGCTGCCTCATCCCATTTCAGAATTTTTTTTTGTTTACGTTCATTTACAGCAGTCTCTCAACCTATATATCATGATTATTACAGGTAAACCTCAAAATATCTTTAAATATAGCTTTTAAAAATCTGCAAAATATTTGAAACATGTTATAAAAGTCAGAAAAGGCATTTGCAATTGAAAAATGACAGAAACAAAGAAAAAATTTGGGAACGCCCACGGCGGGATTCGAACCCCCGACAGTTGGACAAAGTTTGGTTCGGTCATATCTTTTCAATATATGCACGCAACAAAACATGGAACACATATTTAGAATTCTCATTAGACACACTAAAAACACTGTAAATCCTAAAGAAAAATATCGAAAAACAAAAAAGTTGAAAAATGGGACTTTTTGAATTCACTTCCGTTTGCGACCGGAAGTGCCGACGACAAAAAATAAAGGTCGTTGTTCAGATTGGAGTTCGATGTTCTATTACCTCAGTGAGTTTCACTTTCCTATCTTTAGCCGTTCTCGAGAAAACTGCTGGACAATTTGCCTTTTAAAAAAAACAAAAATCCCCAAAAATCGCGAAAGAAAGTGAATTTCGAAAAAGTGAAAAACACGTCTGGAGATATTTTCATGATGCGTCATCCCTGTAAAAATCTTTTAGATCCGTCCACGCACAGCTGAGATATCGCTCTAACTATGAAAAAAAGAAAAATAATAATAATAATAATAATAATAATAAAAAACAGACGAATAACAATAAGGTCTTCCGAAGGAAGTCGGAAGACCTTAATAAAAAAACATGTCGAAAGTTCAATAACGGATTAAAATAATTAGGTTATTTTATAAAAGCTAGATTGTTTTTATCCATACGTACTAAATATAATATTTTCAGCTTCTACCTAAGATCTTTGAAACAGTGTATACTAGTATATCGTTTTAGAAACTTTTTTTAATGGAATCACTGTCTAGTTTGGAGAGTATGCCAGGGCATCAACAATAGTGGGAAACATGGGATAATTTAGCATAACGGGCTTCGCCCGTTATGCTAAAATAAACCCATGTTTCCCACTTATTGTTGATGTCTCTGGCATATTCCAAACTAGATAGTGATTCCTTATATTTCCATTTCATTGTGAAATAAAATTGAAGACTTAGACATTTAAAATGTAGACTAATAGATTTAAATTACACAAGGACTTCCATGCCAATTTCCATATTCCTCGCACACTGACGTCAAACACAAAGGCAGCCGCACGAGATTTACATGCATATTTTGCCTCCTTAGGGTCAGACACAGAGACAGATGCGCACGAGATTTGCATGCGTATTAGGCCTCCTTAGCTGCTGACCTATCGACCTGCCTAATTTACATTCCGGCAGAATTATCAAGAAATAATCTCCCCCAACTTTCAAACAGATATTACAGAGAAAAATGGAAATATTAGAATATCAATGACGATCGAATTTCAGATATAACTGTGTCCATTCAAAGCAAAAGCAAATAATAAACGATGCTTTTTACTAATTCCCCTAATAATCACCTAAATTAACTGCGTTGTACTAGCACTATAATTTTAAACAATGAATTTTAAAATGTAGCAGCATTTTCAATGAAAAATATTCATAAGTTTAGTGAATATACCAGTATATAGATTTTTTTTTTTTGCATTTATGAAAAACCTACGAAAGCCCATTGAGGCCAGTTCAGAGAAAGAAATATTTTTAATGCGTTTAAACGCAATGATTTTTGCGATTAAACGCAATAATTATTGAGTTTAAACGCAATGAAAAATATTTCTTTCTCTGAACTGGCCTCAACTGGCTTCCGTAAAAACCTGTCTTAACTGTGAAATAAATTCTGGAGCAACTACTAGAACATTGAATTTTCTGTTTGTAAAATTTTGTTTCGTTTTTCTGTAGTCCATAATAAATTCTCTTTCGTCAGTAAAGGATGTATTCACTGTGACAAAAGATTTGACCTATAGGAGAGAACAGTTTTCCGGGAAAAGTGACATTTCAAAATCAATCTTTATTTGTTGTTTTTTACCATATGTATATCTAAAATTTTCAAATTTGTAGTTTTATTTTACAATAAGCCACCATAGTTGGCCGAACACCATTTTGTCCGTTATAGGGTAGATTTTTGCATGCATTTTGGTCTAGGAGTCCTTCAGGGTAGACTTTCCCTTAATAAAATTATAATATTTTGAAAGGTTTGGATGTAAGAAATAATTTAAGACTTCTTCAAATTTATACCATACATGTACAAATGTACAATCTAATAGTCAGTATAGCCCAGTTGATATATATGCGCTGACTTTTATACCTTGGGAACTTTCTTTTTAAAGTCGGGAGTTCAAATCCTCCTAGTTCCACTCTTTATAACTTTAAATTTTCGCCTTTTAAAAGTTTATTTTAAATTATTTTTACAGTCTTGTATATTTTCCTTCTATCATCTATCCCTTCATCGTCTCAAGCCACGGTCCGGAGTCCGCATATAGCTCGATCTCTCCAGAATGGGAGAGGATCGTACATTTTGGCCTTGGTTTGAGACGATGCTATCCCTTATGCATGCCCATTATCTTGATATAAGAAACACTCAAAAAAGATCAATTCGTAACAATCCAATGTACAGTTGTCAGTCAGATGGAACAAACCTAAGAATAAGCTCACTTTCTCCGAGGACAAGAACAACTCACTCTGTGTTACTCGATACAAGTATTCTCGGCAGCATTGAGCGGCGATGAATTTCAATTGTATGTATTCCTTAGAATTTAATCACATTGCTTTTATTCCATTTGTGCTACTGGTGCTTGTCTGGGTTACATGTAGTGTTACATATTGCTTGAATTATTTGAGCTTATTAGTAAATATATTTAGAATAAGCTATATGTACTTTTGCTCTAAGTCAATGTTCTAATTTGAAAAAGTAGGGCTACATCTATCACTATCAGTATTGTACTCCCTTGGATTTCATTTAGGCCTATGTAATTTGCTCACATTAATGGCATGTTTTTATTATATCCACGGAAATGCGTTGTAAAATAAATAGACTAGACAAAAGAATAGCATTTCATAAACAGTAGACATTACCACAAAGTACAATGAGTAGTAAAGAAAAATATCAGTTTCTAGTACATGTATTACGTTTGGAGATAAAAAGTTCAGAATAATAATGAAAGTGAAATAAAGATTTATGAAAAACAAATTGTAACATATATGTATTCAGCCTAATGTCACAAATCGGAACGGAAGTCGACAAGCTTTCTGTAAAGAAAAAAAAAAAAAGCCCGGCCGGATAGGTCAGGTCCCTATTTATATTGAACTTTTCAACGCAATTTTGCGATAAAATGATAGAGTTTTCCCGCGTTTCGTAGAATAGCGGGAAAGCATGATAGAAACGTATTTTATTGGAAATGCCTGTTTATGGTAGGCGTTGCCAAAGGAAGACCAATGAGAAGGCGTTATTTTGTGAGGTGTTGGATCATTCCAAGCCAGTGCTCCGCAGAACACACACGTGTTTTTTATATTTATATTCAAATGAATACGTTTCTATAAATAATATTAACAACAATATTGTCATATTATTTGATTTTGCTTTATTATATACATGCACATATATGGTGTTTCTGCATACCATGTACTGCTCCGAATGCATGTTCGGCATTCTCCCTTGAGGCATTATTTATACATAGCGACGTGCACATGCTTTCCATAGTTACTCGTCTATGTTTTTCTTCTGGGCGGTTTTTAATGTCTTTAATAGGGGTACAATGCATAGCATGTAACGTATAGTTACATAATGTAACCATTGCAGTTCTTCATTGATCACATACACATTAGTGTATGGCTGTTTGTTATGGATTGTTAGTTAAAGAGATATATGCCGTATTAGTGTTTTATTTTAAAAGAAATAAATGTATAAGTGGTTTCTCATCAAGTCGTATCGGTATAAGTTATATACTTTCTGCAAATAAGACTATTCCACTCCATCACTTTTAAAAGTTATGAAATATTATTAGGTAAAAATTATTTTCTCTCCGAGACGGATAATAAACCGCCTCTTATTGAAATATTCATGATCACGTGGTTTTGCATGCTCACAGCAAACAATGGTCCAATCTCGTGAATGAACCGAAAAGCATAATGGTCTACTACGCTTTTACTTCCAACACTGAGTTATGGATTGTCAATACGTGAGCACACCTCAGAGTTGGTTGCTTTTTGTACCGAGGAATAATCACGTGCAATTGTCTTTTCACTAGCAGTACCGCACGGTGAAACTCGAAACAAACGGACCTGTACAATGGAGTGGGGAAAACTTTAATCTTTATCATTGTTAATCATTTGTAGGCAAATATGAGCATGGGATTAGTAGATAATAAATGTACATAATGTATTAAGCATGTAAATGCCTGGGAAAATGCATCAAGTCTTTCCGAGAGCGATTAAAAAAAAACTAGCCTTTTCGAAAAACACATGTAGTATTTTATGTAGTAACCCATAAATGCATTAAATGCAACTCATTGAGCTGATTGGTATATTTGTCAGTCATATTGGTTCCTCACTGATCAGACGTCACAAAAATATTTTCCTCGACCTGATTATTCACATGCACAGATCCAGGATAAACGGTCAGTCCTTTATAAATATGCATGAGAATATCGTGTTCTTTTCCGGACCAGTACTTTGTTAATACCGAATAATATTTCGTCGAATTTTCAAGAATGCTTCATATTTGATACCTTATCATAATTCAGAAATTTTGTTCGGTTTCAGTTGTGCAAAAATACTGCTTAACACGGCACACACAGCTTAAGTGTTGTATTATTTGTCTACATGTATTTTGAGGCAAAGTCTGTCAAATAATATGTGAAGAATATACTTATATAAAGCTGCTACAATAAGGAAAACATATTTGAAAAATAAGCCAACTTTACACATATTATGTAATTTTGAATGTTTGATATGAGAAATATCATTTAAAATTGATCACATTAAAGCAAACACGTTCTTTCATGTAGTACTTTGCATTTCTGATTATTATTTTCACACTACATGTGAAAAAAATATCACTTATATTCAATGGACGAAATATACTGCAAGAATTTCACTGTTGAAAATGATGTATGTATTGTCTTAATTCATGAAAACAAGAAATACTTTGTTAAAAGAGGATTTAGTGGAGTTGTAAGTTTTGTCAAAACTCAGCATTTTTTTTTTGTTAATATTTAGTAGAACTACGATTGTATAAATATAAAAAAAAATATTTCGAGTTAATTTTCTTACGTAAAAACCTGGAAATCCATGGGCTTACAGGGCTTCGCTTTAAATGGTTTATCGAGTCACTGAGATTTTTTTTATATACATATGATAAAATAATTCCATGGTCATACATGTATAGTCAGGGAGATTTTGGCTATAAGTTATAAAACTGATTCCTGGACTAAATCCGTTATTTTGCGTAAACGGGGAAGAGGGGATGTTGGCAGGTATAACAAAGTAGTGGCGCTGTGGGGCCGTAATAAAACGTAAAGGGTATAAATTTAAGATGCCATTTTCCTTATGTATATATTGTGAAGCAAAAAAATGTTTTTTGAACACATCCACCTCATTCCTTAGAAAAACGTAAACCCCACCAACAGCGCATAGAAATAAATTATTTTTACACGTTTGGGAAATGATATAACATGTTTTTTTTTTCTTTTTTTCATTTTCATTTGTTATTGCTTATTAAGGAATTTCTGGATTGGAAATTTTTGAACTAAGGATAACCCTTTCCCACATTGAGAAATCTCTGAATCCGCGCCGGAATATATAAATAAATAAACATGTCCTACCATCTTCCAAACTTAAATTTATAAATATGTCCCCATTTCTGTTCTTTGTGTATGAGGGACTGAGTAAAGGTCCCCAATTCTGTAAGCTTATGAGAAGTTGGGTCCCCTACCTTTACACAGAGGTCCCCATATTGGCACTTCCGGGTCCCCATTTTCTAAATTTATGAATATATCATTCTAGCTCAAAGACTCAGTTTATTTACTTATTCCAGGATACCTACGGGGTAAAATAAGTTAAACAATACCAATTCTGCCACGAAATCGCTTAGTCCCCATTTTAAGATTTTTTGGCAGGGTCCCCAGATCGAAGTCCAAACACGTAAGGGTGTGTGTGTGTGTGTAAAACAGGCCCCAGAATTATAGTTTATGCGCTTGGATCTAATTTATTCTTATACAAACACAGGTATCCCTCATCCTCGTCATAACGAAAAGCATAATACATGTAAATATTTTTTTTGCGGAAAGAAAAATATAAATTATTACACTTTTTATTATGACTGTTACAGAATGCGGGATAATCTTGTATTGCAAGAGCGATTACATTTTGAAATCTTGTCAGTAACAGTAACTGTAAAGTATTTTCTATTACAACTGATATGGAGCCTTTTGCGAAAAGCTGTTTATAATTATTTATCTCACGCCTGTATGAAAAGGATAAGCCTGAGGGAAAAAGTTTTTATAAGTTCTAGTTCATATACTCAAAAATAGAAGGAAAAAAAGCATACAATGTGTTTATTGTTCCATCCAGCATTGCATCTCGTGACCTTCTTCATATGTTGTGTATCAAGTATTTTTTAATTTGAATATCTGTAGACACCACCCCCCCCAACCTCACCCCATCCCGCAACAGTACCCAGAAATAGCCATATCGCATTTGATAGGCATTTTCGCCTAACTACTAATGATTTTTTGAATTACATTGCTTAACCTAAATTTTGTCAAACAATCTTAGTTTATACATGCATAAAACCAAATCACACAATAATGATATGCCAATGTTAATAGTTCCCTCATACGATAAATATAAAAATTATCCAGCTTGTATTGAATACATAATAAATATTGAGGTATCCACCTTGAGACGACAATTTTTTGCCATAGACCACCCCTAACAACAAAAACAACTTTTGAATAATTTTATTTGGAAATGACTGTGACTGGCAACGCACTTTGAAAAAATTAATTTCTTACTTGTTGTTTACTACATTCTCTTGGAGGAAACACTAGCTATTAATACGACTTTACATCCTCAGTTAATTTTAAAACAATAGTTTTTCAATTAATATCGATTGAACATAGGCATACAAATTGTATAATAGGCCGAGGGCAGAGCCAGGCGGACCTAATATGTTATCGTAATTGGTCCGGCCGGACCTTTAAACGAGGCGGACCAAATATTATGCGACACCTGTCACCCCCCGCGGTTTGTTCCTTGTCATGATCGGGAAATAACGAAAAATTCCGTTGTCAATTCTATGTGTAAGTAGACTTTTACTACTTTTAATAATCTCTTGCGTTCGTATAATGTTAGTGTTTCTAAAACAACAACTATATCCACAATTAATGTTTACTTATCTATTATCAATTAAGTACCTCCATACAGAACCGAGGTTTAAATCAATCACAAAATAAGCCGTCAACTGTTAAAGTCAACGCTTCTCACAAAAGTCCAATAATAGACTAACATTTAGTATGAAAAACGTCAGTCAGAATTTGACTCAATGATAAATTGTATTTTCTGACAAGGTCATTGTATCGACCGTAGGATCGACTTACGAATTGATAACTTTAAACAAGACTGCTGATAATTTTGTTTCATCAACTTTAAAATAAAATCATACTGAATTTATCAATTTATATGCGATCTTTTTTTTCATTTTGTAATGAAATTTAAAAAAAAAAGTTTTCTTCTTTAATTATACGTGAAATTTAGATTAATTGTATAAACATAATTTGAAATGCTGTTCTTGCATGAGACGTTTTTCTTGAAACATTCAATTGAATAATTATAATTTAAAATGTGAGAATCTATAACTTAGATTTTTGGGATAGGAAATTAAAGGTTGTACCAAGTCTTTTATGACTAAATGTTTCCCATTTTTCGGTGTTAAATTTCACAACTGAAATCTACTCGAAAAATCTCAGATTGATTTACGACAACACCTATCAAATACAATTGCAAAATATCTTCTGTTCTTAAAATATAAATGATGTATTAATATATAAAAACAAAAAACATTGAGCATATTAAGCACAGTAAAATATGACTTTTATCAAACAAAAGTCATTATGCTGGCCTAGGGGCCATAAAACTTAGACGAGCTCACTTTTGATCTCAGTCTCACTTTTCCACTATAATATATTCCTTTGGAAAAAGTGAGACTGGGCTCAAAAGTGAGCTCGTCTAAGTTTTATGGCCCCAAGGCCCGAAGTGGGTTTTTTGGCAACTGAGCTGAAAAGATGTAAATGAGCAAAACTAGAAATGCTCATTATTTTCAAATATTTATACATATGAACACAGTATGAGATTTGTATCACTGAAACTCGCCAATTTTAAATATGCAAAAGTATCAACATTCAACAAAGATTTTGTTGATGGTAGCGATATGGCATTAGATTAAATAAATAACTTTAACTTTTCTCATTATACTAGTTCCTTTTATTTACGAATAATGCAAGATTAAAAAAAATTAAAGTCTGTTGTTCTTTTATTAAATAAATTGGTCATTTTCATACATGCCAACTTTTGAAAATTCCCATGGGGGATTTAGCGCGTGACGACAATTTTCAAAGCTTTAAATTCGCGACATTTTGTCGTGAAATTAAATGATTATGAAAATGATGAAATGATTTTTTTTAATTTATAATATTGATATCACTTATCAATAAAACTCAAGGATTAATTTACCACAAAAAATGTTTTTCTTTCCAAAATTGAAATATTTTTGCTAAAATACTGGTGCCTCTCTCACTAAAGAAGGGGTATTTAGTTACATATATAAACAACTTTTTTTCTACCAGGACAGAATTAAGTGAAAAATTGAAAATTGTACAACTTAAAAATCATTTTTTTTCAAAGGCTAAAAATAAATGAGGTATTGATACTGTAAAGTCCTGTTTCTGGAAACATTTTTTATTATACCCCCCGCTTGAAAAGCGGGAGGGTATATAGTAATCGTTAATTCCGTCCGTCCGTCTGTCCGTCCGTCCGTCTGTACGTCCGTCCGTCCGTCTGTTACGCTTTGGGGTACCTTTCTCTTATCCTCAACTCCTCTTAAACCACTGAGTGAAATTTAATGAAACTTTCACAGAATCTTTACTACATATTGCCATTGTGCACCTCCTATTTCATGTTTTGATCCGACAAATGTTTTGGGTTTCCTGGCCACCGCAAAACATGGACTTTGCCATTATAATCATATGGGAGGCGGGGGGTATCATTTAGTGAGCTCATTGCTCACAGTACCTCTAGTTTATATTTCAATTAATTAGAATTCTAATAAGATATTAAATTTACAGAAATTTATACCACCTATCCAAAACAGAATTATTTTTTTTTTACAGTCCTGAAATTTGTCAGGCTTGATGGTGCCATGTGGGTATTTCCTTAAGTCATGCACATAGATCTACCTAACATATTACTTTTGGGAGAAGGGAGGGAAAAGAAATTCTAATTGACATACACTTGATTGTTTCATCTTAATTTTTTAATAATATTTTAATTGGCAAACTTTACAATATTTTTCATTATAGGTAGATAAAATCAGCAGCTATGCTTTATTAGTTTTCTACTTTCGTTTTCAAAAAACGATCTCTTTGGATTACGTTTTTATTGTTTGATTTGCATTTTATTGTCTTTAATTTATATTTTTAATAAAATGACAAACAACTATCTTGTTAATCTATGTGTTTCACCTTGCATACCCTTTAAAACTAACAAGATATATAATCCCCTAATTGCCCCAAGCTATAAGCTTCTTGCACCAGTGGACAACTGTGTGCGTTCAAGCGTGAAGTGATTTCCTGTGTCTAGGCCTAATTAACATATGGTTAAGTAAACAATGAAACTTACCTGTGTGCATTGAATAAACAAGTCTGACATTGTTATCCCGATTGTCAAAATTCAGCGGTAGGGAAACTTTTAAAATCGGAAATTTTGGTGATTTTTTTTTCAAATCGGGAAATAAGGGCAATTTTGCTTTCCCGATCGGGAAGGCGGGATGAAAGGGTAAAATCGGGAGGATCCCGCCTTAATCGGGAAATTTGGCATGTATGCATTTTTCTTTCTTCATGTTCATGCCATATATATGTGTTCATAGTTTATGATAAGGGTGTTCCTCCCAGGTTAATGCACTTTTCACTGACAAAACCTTTCCCTCTAAAGCGTTCCTAAGACTCTCTTTCCAGTGGTGCCAGGCAAATCGTCAGTCCACAAACTATTCAAAACTGGAAGTAATATTTTTTTTTAAATTTTATACCTCACAAGTCTTGGGGTGTGGAAGACCCTTACGATGGGACTCTAATGATCAAGTAGTGAAAATACATGAATACTTTGAAAATCTTCTCTGTTCATTGGTATTTTAAACATATCAAACATGTACATAGTTATGATGAACAATGATCATTCTTGTAGAATTGTGAATCTCAAGATCCCTGGGTCAGGGGTACCAGGGAAAGAGGGATCTTATGATTATATACTGAACGTGATTTTTTTAATCTACTCCTTGTTAGTAACGAAGCATTTATGATGATGAGGTGTCATTTCCAAAATTGTGAAATGTATTGACAAGGACCAGGTGTTCCTGTGAGGTGGGGGTACTTGCTGGTTAATACTGGTAGTGGATATGCATTTTTCTTCGTTCACCTTCTCCACCTCTGAGTATATTGTAATCAAAGAAAGCATGCTTCTTGCATGATTAAAACAAGATGTGTTTGTGAAACACTATGCGCCCGACGGCAACAAAAATCGAAAAAGCTATTTCTAGCATACTAGCATAGGAAACAGTCAAGGTCACAAGGTCATTGACCTTGGTGTCATTTGAAAGACCTTGATTAGTGGAGTATGCACACCAAATATGAAGTCTCTATCTTTTATGGTTCAAAAGTTATGGTGAAAGGTACGAAAAAGCTATTTTAGCATATAGGTCACAGTCAAGGTCACCAGGTCATTGACCTTGGTGTCATTTGAAAAAACTTTATAAGTGTATTATGCATACTAAATAAGAAGTCTCTATCTTTCATGGTTTAAAAGTTATGGCAAAGGTTAAAATTTGCAGACAGAAAAGCTATTTTTAGCGTATAGGTCACATTCAAGGTCACAAGGTCATTAATATTGGTGTCATTTGAAAGCACCTAATTAGTGAAGTATGCATACCAAAAATGAAGTTTCTACCTTTCATGGTTCAAAAGTTATGGCGAAGGTTAAAGTTTGGAGACAAACAAACAAACAAACAAACAAACAAACAAACAGACAGACAGACAGACAGGACAAAAACAATATAGGCCTCGGATCCATCGATCTGGGCACATAATTAACAATGGTGTCTCCTTCAAAATTGTACATTTCATACCCTCTGGTTAAAAATACGAGCCAAATGCAATTGTTTGAAAGATTTTTACATGATACTTAGGTGACCTGTAAGGCCCATGGACGTCTTGTTTGCTCTATACTTATACAAAATAAAGTTTTTTTTTTCTAATTTCAGTTTGCACAGAACATAGTCATTGTCTTTGCCCTCAAGGACTGATTGCTCAATGTCACTTTGATTATATACATAATTCTCATAGATGTATTTGTGGCCAAGCACCAGGTATTTGATCAATTCTATCGGCATGTACAAAGTCAATGACATTTTGAAAATTAAAAATGGTGTATTCTTTGAATAAGTTTTTGTCAAAACAAATTAATACAATTTTAACATTATGCAAGCAAATGTTTACAAGACGGTATCCAGTAAACTTTAAAAGTTACCGTAAAATTAAAGAATTCATCATTCTTTTCCTACTTAAGCGTTGAGATCTGAGCTTAAAATTCAAAGAATAAAAACATTAATTTTCTTAAAAATATATTCAAACTTAGACTTTAACCCTCTTACCTTTATAATTTCTTAACACATAGACACATATGCCAGTCGCAATTTTTAAGAGATACAGTATATATATATTTGTGAGAGCTTGGAGAACGCTTGAAGTAAATATCTCAAGTCGAAGCTGTTCACAGTCTGTTTAAAAATTTCGATTTTATAAAAAAATTTATAATAAATTTTGAATTGTTTTAGCTGAGAGTACCTGTATCATTCAAGAACAGTGGCATATTAAACCCTTTCGCTGTCAATATCTTAAAACATTTAACCGCTTCTTTTTTTATTATTATTTTTAAGACTATAGTAGTAAATAAATTCTCTAAAATTTGGAAGAATTTTTCATGTTATAGTTTTAACATTAAAGTCTTACAAGAATTAAGAGCAAAACATGTGTATCTTACATGCAACAAGTAGTAAGAAATGATTGTTTCTGAATATCTTTGTGTGAAGATTTTGGCATTTTCAATATATAAAAAATAAATCTAATTGAAATATTCAAGAATAAAAAAAATAATGAAATTTTTATTCACCATAGCAGAAAGTAAAATACAGGAAGAATTGTTTAAATCCAAAATTAAAAAAAATCAAATGAATTTTTAAATATTGCTCTTTTAAAAAAGTTTGGTATTGAATTTTACGCTCGATCAGCTAAAAATGTTCATTTCATAATACATGTATTTACATTTGCATTTTTTTTTTGAGATGAACACATTGAAGAGAAAATATGTTTAATTCTGTATAAAATTATTTAGTAGTCAGAGGTCATAGCTCGACCGAATTACACGGCTAGATGATATTTTGCCCACATATTTCTGTCACGGCGCAAATGGTTCCGGAATATTTCCAAGTTCAAAGTGTTCATTGATTGATTAATTGATTGTATTCCCTCTCGAGAATTTATCACTCATATGGAGACGCTACCACTTGCTGAAGGAGAGCTACAAATTTTGCCCTATGATCGTCACTTATGGCCATTGAGCAGTTAAGGGATCTTTTTCGTACCAGCACCTACTGCGACACGGCACCTCCATTTATACGGTCTCGTCCAAAGGACTGCTCTTAACATTTCACAGTGGGATTTAAATCCGCGACTAAGGATATGGAGGCGCCATCACTTGCTGAAGGAGAGCTACAAATTTTGCCCTATGCTCGGCACTCAGGGCCAATGAGCAGTTAAGGGATCTTTTTCGTACCAGCACCTACTACGACACGGCACCTCCATTTATACGGCCTCGTCCGAAGGAATGCTCTTAACGTCCCACAGTGGGATTTAAAACTGCGACGTAAGGATAAACTCCTTCTTTCGCGAGTCTAGAGCAGACGCTCTATAACCACTGCGCCACGAGGGCGACTAAACAGAGATGAAAAAGATTAAATGATTGAAACTTAAGGATATTTTTCAATCAACAGATGTACAACAGATGTTCTTTTGAAGCCTAAAACCGCACTGACCTTTTTCCCCAAAATTCCTTTGGATTTATGTAAATACTCAAGCAATACCGCCGCTTTTGACTTCAAATATATTATGAACTCATGAAAAAGTAAGATTATTCTCAGAGGGGACCATTGTTCTTACATTGTAAACAGAGAATTCCTGAAAGGGACTGCTGAACATCAATATTCAGATGTTGGAGTGAGGCGAACTTGTGAGACCAAATACCTCTAGATCATTGCGAGTCACGCCATAGCAATACGGCAGTCTGTCCGTGTAATATATACAGTTTTATTCGGAATAATTCGTTCAAATGTAAATATTGGTAATATTTCCATTTATAATTTTTTTTCTCTGTGATAGCTCTTTCAAAGTTAGTGGAGTTAATTTCTAGATAATTCTACGGGAATGCAAATTAGACAGGTCGATAGGTCAGGAGCTTAGAAGGCCTAATATGCATGCAAATCTCGTGCTCATCTGTCTCTGTGTGTGACACCAAGGAGGCCAAATTTGCATGTAAATCTCGTGCGGCTGCCTTTGTGTTGAGTAAGAGAGGACTATTGATATTGGCATGTCTATATTTTTAATATCTAAATCTACAATTTTATTTCACAATGAAATGGAAATATAAGGAATCACTGTCTAGTTAGTATAGTATGCCAGGGACATCGTCGATAGTGGGAAACATGGTATAATTTATGCACAATGGGCTTCGCCCGTTATGCAAATTAGCCAATGTTTCCCACTATCGTTGATGCCCTGAAATACTATACTAACTAGACAGTGATTCCTTAATAAACAACATGTAAAATGTTCATTGGAAAATGAAGTAAGTAGGTACATAATAAAATCTACTAAGAAGCCATCCGGGCTTCACAGGATTTGATGACGTTACCAACTAAGTTCATTTCCCAGAGAACTTTTAACATAATTGTTTATTTCTTAATTTGCATTTAGACACAACAATAAAGACAACAAGTACAACAGCAGCAACAACAAGCACAACGACACAAAGAACAATAGCAGGTGAAAAGCTGTCTATTACGTATCATTATACAAAGTTGTTTTATGAATCAATAATTCACTTGGTCACCTTCCCAAATCCATGGCCCTCAGTTCAACAATTGTACAGTAAAACTCTGCTATAACAATGTGACTGGGACATATGAAATTACTTCGCCATATCCGTAATTCATTATCCGTATAAAGAATTTGTTAAATAGATACGGTTTGGGATCTAAGAAAACTTCGCTATATCCGTGTTCGTACTGGACTTTTACGAGTAGCGCTGACATTACGTTTGACAGCTTACTTTTACACTAGAACAATGTACAGAAGTTCTTTTACGATATAAATATTTAGCTCAACATTCAATTTAACCAAATAACGGGTTATTTCAAAGCATAAATCAGTTGTCCTTAAAGAAAACGACAATTACCCTACCTTAAACTCCCAGGCTTCAAATGTTAGTACCCCTTAACAACATTAGGGGCACTACCTATGACGTTCTTAAAAACAAAGCAAGTGCACGGTTTTATTGAACAAGGATGTCTTTACAAAAATGAGAAATCCATAGCCACAGCGTCTGCTATTCTGAAAAGGGAGGGCCTTGTCTGCTGTTGAGTATTTTTATTTTAAATTCTTTGGTTGTTGCATTTAACCTAATTAGAAAAACAAGTTGTTTTGGTCAAAAGTTAAGTGATGTATTCTTCTTTTTTTAATTCTGTTTTCTTACTTTTTTGCGAATTACTTCAACTAAGACAGTGATTGCTTACTCATAAAGGAATAAAAAAAATTAATAAAGAAAATCTTTTGAAATTTTAAAATTAAAAAAGGCATTCGTTTAACTGCTTTTTATCTGCAATATTTATAGAGCAATTAACTTTATTTTGTGGTAACCAATATTTGCCCCCAAAATCAAACTTCGACGGGGAAATATTTTATTATGTTCTTATACAGGGGGACTTCAAAGCACAGGGATATTTTCATAAGCAATGACGTCATATGTTTGAAATGACGTCACGAAAAATGACGTAAATTTAAAATTTCTATGATTCCTACAGAAAAAATGTATATATTATGCGATATTTTGAGTAAAAGTCACCGAGCGCAGTTCTGATCAGGGTCAATATTTTGATATAATGTGTAGAATGATAATATCAATGAAATATGTAAATATTGTTCCTGAGCAAACTTGCGCTCTATAAAGTTTAAAGCTACAATTGTTGAAATATTGTCCATTTTCTCCTCTTTCTAAAAAATGATATAAAATCGGACTAGTTTGTGACGTCATAAAAACAAAAATTGTCAAAAAACTACTTTGAAACTTTAATATGTTCTGTTAATTTATATTTCTAATACAATTTATAGAATTTATAAAAAAATTCAAAATTTGACTTTTGTTTAGGGGGGGGGGGGGGGGGGGGGGGG
>PRKT01000278.1:28364-42059 GCA_003671525.1 Saccostrea glomerata
GGGGCAAAGCTATGCAGTATATACCGCATATAGTACTTTTGAAAAAAATGTGAATATGGAATCGAAATCGAAATCTTTATCAATTTGTCGATAATTCCATGACAAAAATGTCAGTTTCCTAAACAGATATACAATTTTATCTGAATAGATTTTTGTAACAAGTCAGGTTTTAACCGATTTCCTCTTCAAATGATCTTTTCTGATCAAAATTTGGCCGTTGTCTGTCGTTGTCGTCGTTGACGTCGTCGTCATAAACTTTTCATCTTCCTCAAGAACCACTGGGCCAATTTCAACCAAACTTGCCACAAACTACCATGGGTGAAGGGAATTCAAGTTTGTTCAATTGTTGAATTAGTGAAAAATTAATGGCATTTTTAAAAAAAATCTTCTCAATAACAAGTGGGCCAGAAAAGATGAAACTTATGTGGAAGCATCCTCATGTAGTGTAAAATCAAGGTTGTTCAAATCATGACCCCACGGGGTAGGGTAGGGCCTGAATGGGGTATCAAAGTTTAACATAGGAATACATATTAGGAAAAATCTTTTTTTTTAAATCTTCTCAAGAACAGCAAAGCCATAATTGATCATAGTTATATAAAAACATTCTCTGGTAGTGTAGATTCAAGTTTGTTCAAATCATGACCCCCGGGGTACGATGGGGGATCATACATAGGAAAATCTTAAGAAATCTTCTTTTCAAGAACAGAAACGGCATGATTGGTCTTAGTTATTTGGAAGCATTAAAAAGGACAGTGTAGTTTAAGTTTGTTCAGATCATTACCACTGGGGATAGTGTGGGGCCACAATGGGTAAACAAGGTTTTACATAGGATAAACTTCTTCAAATTATGACCAATTAGGAGAAAAGAGGAGCCATTAGAGTGGATCATAACAAAGGAATATGTAAAAGGTTATATCAATGAAAATTTTACATCTTACAACACAGTCATTATGTGTCATATTAATTCAAAAGCATCTTTAGTAAGTGTAGATTTAAGAATGTTCAATTACCCCACTCCCCTTCCCCTGAACCAAATTTTTATTTAAACTTTCAATACTGAACTGGTATTTTGCTTTTAACTAGCCAGTTGCTCAGGTGATGTGGCCCCTGGGCCTCTTGTTTGTTTTATCTATGTTAATTTTAATTTGCACGGAGAACAAGCATTGTTTTTGCCCCCATGACAAATATTTACTTTCAAAAGAACATCTTTTCAAATGTTCCCAATTCTTAAGACCTATGTGTGCCGAAATGGGGTTTAGAATCTAGAAAGTGATATAACAGAATAATTCGATCCAATTTTGAAGGCGATATACATGTACATATTGGCTAATTGATTTGTTAACAAATCTTGAGAATAGCTAACATGAACCTGAGCTGAAAACAGGGAATGGATCATGTACCAAAGAGGATAAATCCCTGTTGTTCTGTCACACGTGCCTTATTAATAAACATTGTCAGCAAAAGCAGAGCTGCGTTGAGAATGTGCAGCAAAAGGAAATATAATTACAAATATGGCTGAAAGTTATTGGAGAAAAGTGATATGAAAAATCTTGTCGAACAGCAACTTATGTTTACAATTAATACTAAAAATTCATGTGCACTGATAATACCCACAAAAAGAAGATAAAATGTTATCAAAATCAAGGCCATCCCTTAGGGTTTACTTTGGAATATATATAAGAAAAGAAATCAATCCTGTCTAAAATTCCATTGTTCCTTCGCTCATATGGTATAATTTCCCGTCTTACATGAGACTATATTTACTGAAAGTGTTGCACTTTTCGTAAGTACAACACTAATGGTTTTTCCTCAAACAAAATGGTTGCTTTAATAATAAACAAGATGTTAATACTATACACACCATGCGTTTCAGATGATTGATTTAGAAATATTCTTTTTGAAGAATTTTGTTTGACAAAATTGCAATTTTTGCTTCATCTGTTAGAATGATTTTCATATGAATTGACTCCAATAACTTCAGCAACATCTTTAAGAAAGGGTAATTTGTCTACTCTCTATACCCCTTTCGATGAAACCGAAAGGAACTTTAAGTTTTCTGCTTGTCTGTCTGTCTGTTTTTCTGTCTAGCTGTCACTACGTCTGTCTATCAGTATGTCCTACTTGATTTTTCCACACTTTCTTTTCTCAACATATGCAGATAATGACTTGAGATCTAGCTAGTATATGATGATATGTGAGTGTATTCTGGTCAGTAACAGATCTGGGAGGAATGCAATTCTATCAGAATGCTTGTTAAAATGGCAATTTTAACAAATTTGCTACTGATATGATTAAATGTCTAATGAGATCATTATGACGTTAGACAAATGAAATGTGATTACATGCGTATTTCTATAAATTACAATATTTTAAACTATTTCTTGACAGAAAAAATATAAAAATTGTTATGTTGAGGTAATATTTGTTTTTATTCATAATAAACATTTAGAGACATATCATAAACAGAGACAGAGAAAAAGAAGATATCATATTTATCCATTATAATTGCTTCTAAATACTATGTGTATGTGTAAGTTGTCAAAGAAGGTAATTTTCATCTATATTTCATGAATACTCAATTTCTTCTTTAGGTATTCAGTGTCCCACATGTGACGAATCATTAAACTGCGTGTGGAATCAGACATGTTATCCGGAAGAGAGTTGTATGATACGAAGTTTTAATAGAACAAAGTTTACAGTACATTGTTCAAGGGTAATAACTTGCATAGATGCAAACGTCAAAATGATATATTATTACTAAAATAAAGTTTATTCATAGTATAAGTTACATAAATAATTCCTTTAAAAAACATTATATATTTCCAATGTTACAGCAAGGAAACACTTCATCATGAAATTGACTGATCTATTTCAAACATCATCGATGTGCTATAAATTCATGATAAAACGAAATTGAATTAAGATTATGAATATTGTCTTTCTAACAGAAAGAAGACTGCTCTTTTATGAAAGAATGGTTGCACAGTGGAGAGATATACTGTTGTAATGACCGGAATTGTTTAAATACTTACCTGGGATCATAAAATTACGTCATTTCAAGATTGTATTCGTCTTAGAAGAGTTATGTTTAACGTTCGAAAAATAAAATTTCTCTTAGCTATAGTCATATTGTATGTATGAATTACTTTTCTGATAAAATATTTCATACAAACTGCACATTTTTAGATCGAACTATGTAGGAACGTTCGAATAATTTCGAAGTTTTTCTTTTTTGAAACGCGGTATGTTTTTTTCTTTAAAAGTCATGTATATTTTTAAAGAAAACTTCATACCTCTCCAAAGGATTTTACTCAGGAAGTTCACAGCAAAGAGCAAATCAGATCTAGCTCAAACGTGAATGACTAATCAGTTAAATGAATTGTTAGATAGATTGTTAAATTACGTCCTTTTCGATAATTTTTCACTCATATGGAGACATAAAATATACATGTAAAAGTCGGTAAATGTATACCTTTACTCGGCACTCAGCATTGAGAAGTGAGGGTTCTTTATCTTCTTAACTCCTCCCGGACATGGGACCTTGCTCTCATGACAGATTTGCGACTTTCTTTTTAAATGCCGAGAGCTTTGCGAAAAATAATTCTTATCCACTAAGTAAAGCTGTGCGGTGCACCGAAAATTGCGGTGCACCGCAATTCACACTGTTCGATTTGGTGCACCGATCCGGAATTCGGTTCGGTTCGGTTCAAAATTTACATAACACATAACATAAACAAAAAATGCCCGCAATATGGAGATCAGAAGTGTTTGCTCTTATGATTTTAATATTTTCTTAATGATTATACGAGTTTGAAGTTAGTGATTTACTTTTTTTTATTCCACAAACACCTTTACGTTTTACAATTAAGGTTAGCTTCAATTGGTATGAGCTATAGTAAATAGTCTGATGGACTAATGAAAAAGTATCAGGTATTTTCCAAGTTTTGCTTTTAAAATCCCCAACTAATTAATGAAAAACATCAAAGAAGTGTTATTCTCTTTTTCATAAATGTCCTCTATTTAGTTCTTCTAGCATTTTTACATTACTTTATTAATTTCAAAAAACCATGAAAACGATAATTTTTTCTTACTAATCCTAATTTCCTCCATCGTGATTTTTTGGAGAATGAATGCAGCATATATCATATTATAAATTGATTACATTATTTCAAACTACTCAACTGATTAACTCAAGATTAAATATTAACAAGGTTATTACAATTGTAATAACATTAATATTGTATCTGTAAATTTGAATTAAAAAAATAATCACTGGCTTTCACTTCATTTTGGATGAGAACACTCCAGTTATCAGAAAAGATGAATGAACATTCTACCAGGTTAAAAGGTATCTACAGCACGATTATTCTATTTAATTCAATCTTAAATAATTTTTCTGAATATATATTCATTAAATAATATAATGACTCAGAAGAAAATGCAAAAACAGAAAATAAGCAGAAGAAAAATTTAAAGAAGACTAATTCGTCATGAAATGTAAATTGATTAAAATGATTCAACAAAAAGTTACAAATTTTATTCTTTTGGGCTAGTAGAAATTTTACTTTAGAAAGTAAAAATGTCAAATCCTTTAGCCCCTCTCTTAGGGTCTCAGAAAAGTTTTGTGAAGACTGAAGTTAAGGATCAGTATATAAAGATTACTTTTTATTTAGGTTAAGTCGAACCGAATCGAAAAAAAAATCGAACCGCATCATTCTGAACCGAAACCGAACCGAATCGCTTGAATCCTGAATCGTCCCAGCCCTACTACCTAGGTTAGTTGCGGTCGAGATTCGAACACAGCCTTCTGCATAAGGAGCAATGATTTATCGACTGAGTTCCGTGGCGTTTTAATCAGCTAAGAATATTTGTAATAATATACTGAGAGTCAAAAGAAACTCAACACCCTCATTTTAGGGGGAATATCATAAAAACATACGGGTTATAAGGTTTTGTAGCTGTTAATCATAAGTATTGTAAAAAAATCCCGGGAAAAAACTCCTTCTTTCTTTTCCGGATGTGATGCCTACATTTCCTCAGAATGAGATATAGCAAGCATTTTCATTGTTAATGCTGGAAATTCTCAGAATAAAAAAAAAAAGAGAGCTGCAGATGCAAATATACATAACGACTCATCTGGCTCATGTATTTCAATAGCATAAATGACAATTTTTTATCCGGTAGTTCAAGAGTTGTACTTCACTACGCCAAGTTAGAAAAAATTCGACCGCAGTATCTGAAAACATGCATTTAAAATTAAAATGCCCAAGAATATTAATTTCGCTCAGATTAAGACATTCATAAACCTAATGCATGGTACATGTAGAAACCGGACTGCATTTGCTGTATATAGCGGGCTAGCACGTTTGATTGAATGGTCGGAAGGAGGATATTTTTAGAGTTATTTGTTACTTTCTAAGGTCTAAAATCAACATTTAATTAACGGTTTAAATGAAGCATCAATTATTTGTGAATTTACTTGTTGCCTAAATGTATTCATTTTTAATGTTATCATTAACACAAGTAACACATAACTCTTAAAACATTCCCCTTCTTGCTATCAGTCATTTTGAGGAAATATAGGCATCACATCCGCAAAAGAAAGAATATTAGTACAATACTTATGATTAACAGCTACAAAACCTTGAAAACCCCCCAAAATTGTTAATTTTTTTAATTTAAAATGCAAAATTTTGATTTCTGTTTAGAGGGCTAAAAAGCAACTTCAGGTTATATAATGAAAATCATTCAATCGTTAAATAACTGATTTGGCTAAGTTAAAGATCTTCTAACTTTTGTGGTACATAGTTGTAACCCGCATATAATATTCCCCCTAAAATGAGAGTGTTGCGTTTCTCTTGACTGTCAGTAAATTTGATAATAATATAACATATTTATTTTCTATTTTAAAGGCACATTGTTGAAATATCAAGACATAAGAGGAAAGCTTTCCTTTCCTTTCTTTCTTTTTATGAGTATTTGAAGAAATAGTGAATATCAGAAAATTTATTAACAATGAGTTTTTGAAGATAAAGTCGATTATCCCTATGACTAGCAAATGAGGAAATTTAGCGTAAAACTTAGTATTTATATAAGAATACAAACATCTACATACAGGTGTACAGTTGTACTTACAAACATTGTGAAATTTAAGTAGGAATACAGAATTAATTGAAATTGAAATCTTTGCAGAAGTACTAGTATTTTTAGGTCACCTGAGTAACTCAGGTGACCTATTGCTATCTGTTTTCGTCCGTAGTCGTCCGTCGTTCGTCGTCCGTCGTGTGTTAACATTTGAACATTTTCAGCTTCTTCTCTGAAACCACTGAACCAACTTCAACTAAATTTGGTATATAGCATCTATGGATGAAGGAAAACTTAAATTTTGAATTTCATGGTCCTTGCCCCCTTGGGGCCTGGGGGTGGGGCCAAAACCACAAAAATTATTGCAATCTTTAAAAATCTTCTCCTTTAATCCTGGACATCAAGCAGGCAAACTGTTGGCATGAATGTATTGAGCATTGAGTCCTCTACCAAAATTGTGATATTCATGGCCCCAGGGTCAGGGATTCAAGTGCTAGGGCGGGGCTATATAGATTATTTAGTGAAAATGCAATATTTCTTTAAAAATCTTCTTCTCGGCTCCTGTGTATTAAATAAACTACTAGTAACTAAGTACATAGTTATGATGAGTAAGAGTGCCTCTTCCAAAACTGTGAATTTTATGGCCCCAGGGTCAGGGGTTCTGGTGTTTGGGTGGGCCTCTATTGATTATATAGTGAAAATGCATTTATTCTTTGAAAATCTCCTTCTCTGCTTCTGGGTATTAAATTAACTAACTAAGCACATAGTTATGATGAGCAAGAGTGCCTCTTCCAAAATTGTGAATTTTATGGCCCCAGGGTCAGGGGTTCTGGTGTTTGGGTGGGCCTCTATTGATTATATAGTGAAAATGCATTTATTCTTTGAAAATCTTCTTCTCTGCTTCTGGGTATTTAATTAACTAATTAAGCACATAGTTATGATGAGCAAGAGTGCCTCTTCCAAAATTGTGAATTTTATGGCCCCAGGATCAGGGGTTCTAGTGCTAGGAAGAGGCTATGTAGATTATATAGAGAAAATGCATTAATTCTTTGAAAATCTTTTCCTTTGCTACTGAGTTTTATACCAATGATCCAAGTATATATATTTATGATGAAGAAAGGTGCATCTAGCAAAATGGTCATTTTTTATGCCCCCCCCCCCCTACATATCCATGATGAAGAGAGATGCCTCTTCCAAACTGATTAATTTCAGGGCCCTTGGGGTAAGGGGGGGGGGGGTGTTACATATTCTGAAAATAAATTAATGCTTTGAAATCTGCTCTTTGGTAGTAATCAACCATTTTATGATAAAATTTGCAAAATTTTGAAATATATTGCACCATATATCTCTCCTTTGGGGTGAGGTGCAAAACTGGTTATAAAGTGGAAGTGTATTTTCTCTTTGTTCTTCTGATCAATTGCAACCTCTGGGTATTAGTTAAAGAGTAAGCATGCTAAGTTTATAATTATGATAAGCAATGGTGCCTCTTTCAGAAGTATGAATTGTAAATTTCATGGCCTCTTGTTTAAAACAAGAACCAAAGTTATTTGTTGGAAAGTTGTTACACGATACTCAGGTGACCTATAAGGCCCGTGGGCCTCTTGTTTATATTTTTGTGAACATGTGTACAGTTTTAAGGCGACCGAGGGATTTTAATTGATTAAAAATGCAATAATGATTGTTTTGAAATTGCCATGTCATAACTATTCATTGAATTTCCGAATCGATAAAAAAATAATGTTGCTTGATAAAGTCTATTTCTGTATAAAATGGTATTGAATATAGACATAAAACAGTATTTTCAAAGAATCGACAGAACTTAAGATAGCATATTAACAATCATATATGTATATATAGCATATCATCGATATACGGAACAAAATATTCAAGCGGTTTCATGAATATCCCACTATTTTTAATGGACCGTATGCATGCCTTGAATAAATCCCGGACGTCTCACTTTGGCAGAGGAAAGACGTTTCATATAACTACATGAAAAACACAGACAGCATACACATGTATGTTACTATAAGGAAGTTACAGTCAAAATAATAAGTCCTTATATCGAGAATTGGTTCACAGCATTGCTTGTTAATTGTCACAAAAACGTACAGTGACTAGACTGATTGTTTTGAGTGTAGTTTATTGCAATGCATCGGATTATTAAGAGGAACTGTGTTTTAATTCTACAAGTGGTAATCCGACTTATACCCATAGCTACAATTCTAAGAAAGAAAGTCTCCAAAATTATACGTCAGTTTTGAAAATTTTTAATATTCCGAACTACTAAAATGAATTTGAAATATTAATTTTTACTTAGTACGAAAGCCCAATATTGTAACCCAAAAATAAATAAAGAAAAGCGAAATTATTAAATAAAGAAAAACGAAATTTTTAAACGGAAAACTGAAATCAAAATACGGAATTTATAGATGTGCATGGTAAGGGTCTGAACCCATGAATCATTCCATAAAGCGCGTGTTATAAAACATCAGCTAGTAACTCTTTAGACCTTAATATTGTTTCGACATTACAAATATGTGGGGGGAATGAAAAATTAAAAAAATAAAAAATAAATATCAAATTAACAAACGTAGAAAAAAATATGTTCACACAGCCTAAAATTCGCATTTCTGTAAACGATTCAAAAACTGTTCAATTTTGTTTTACTGGAATATGTTGCTGTGTTGTATCCCCACAGCATCCTTGTTGGAACTTTTAGGCCTGGACGCAGCGAGGATGTGTCATGTTCTAAATTTTGAATTTACCGGGTGGGAGTAAATATAACATTTTGTTCTACGGAGTTTCTGCTTTTATTGAATAAATGGCATTCCAATAGAGCTCATAAACCGCTAGAAGGTCAATTAAGACCTTGCCTATCGTACTACTGAATTCCCCCGAACTTAACCTAGCGTCTTATCTGTGTACCCATAAATCTTTGATTGTAAAACTATAAGGAGAAAAATGATTTGATTACTTTGTTTGATTTGTTATGTAAAAGTGTGTGCATCGTTTGTTCACAAATATCACCGACTTATAAATGTTTGTCATTTAGAATATGTGAGAACAAGTACTATAGTATTCAGTACCAACGACTTATAACAAGTACTATAGTATTCAGTACCAATGACTTATAAATAGTACAGATTGAGAGTTTGACATTTATAATAACAAGAACTAGTACCCAGAACATCACCTCTCATTATGATTTGATAAAAAGACAAAGTAATCAGATGTGTTTTGTATGGAAAGCCACAGGGGACCCCCAAGTCATGTTCTATATATTCATAGTAATTCAATCTTGGGCGGTCATGTTTACAATCCCATGATCGGCCACACGGGACCCCCAAGTCATGTTCTATATATTCATAGTAATTCAATCTTGGGCGGTCATGTTCTATATATTCATAGTAATTCAATATTGGGCGGTCATGTTCTATATATTCATATATATTCATAGTTATTCAATCTTTGGCGGTCATGTTCTATATATTTAATTCAATCTTGGGCGGTCATGTTCTATATATTCATAGTAATTCAATCTTGGGCGGTCATGTTCTATATATTCATAGTAATTCAATCTTGGGCGGTCATGTTCTATATACTTATAGTAATTCAATCTTGGGCGGTCATGTTCTATATATTCATAGTAATTCAATCTTGGGCGGTCATGTTCTATATATTCACAGTAATTCAATCGGTCATGTTATAATTGCAACTCTGACCAAGTCAGGTTTGGTTTGATAGCATAACATGGCCTTCTCATCTTTGCCGGTCATGATTTGACAACCCTGGCCTAGTCAAGATATATCCCATGTTTTACATCTTGACTAGGCCATGATTTTATATCCCAAGATTGCATTGGCCAAGATAGATACACTACTTCCAAACGCAGTCAAAATTTACTTCCCAAGATTTTATAGGACCGAGATTCGGCCAAGATAGCATTGCGCCAAGATACATTACTTCCAAATGCAGTCAAGATTCACTTCCCAAGATTTCAAAAGACAAAGACTAATTTCCAAAGATTTCAAAAGATCAGGATTTACTTCCCAAGATTTGAAAAGATCAACGAAAACCCGCTAAAAATGTGGATTCGCTCCTCCCAGCTGACAGTGACAAAATAACGTAAGTACAGGTGCATTTTTCCTCGTAAATCTTTACGAATATCATAGTTTGTTATTCTAATTATGTAGTTTATGCAATGTCTCTTTTAAATAAGTTATATGAACAGCATTTCAAATATTTGCAGTTTTCATCGAGGAAATTCGAATTTTGTGTATCGACAAATTAGTAATTCTGGGAAATTATGAACATAAACAAATAATGTTTCGTATGATCCGTTAAGAATCAAGTTGTTTACAATATACTTTTATAAGAATTTAGGTATTCTCAAGTGCAAATTATAGAACTTTTTTGGTGTAAAAACTGTAGTAAAATATGAACATTTTACTATGTATAAATGTCGCCTACCTTAAAGTAATATAAAAGGTGACGACGAATGCACAAATGCTACATGATTATGGTAAACGGTACAGGTACACCAATACTAAAGGAACAGGTGAACACACGTGGTGACTACAGGTAGGACTGGACTGGACTGACGAGGGGAAGCATGCTGGCCAGCACGGGTGGATGGCTATGAGGTCAGGGTGAAAGGTCATAGGGAATACATTTACATACACAATTTCACTACATTCCTCCCCGTTTTATTTAATAAAGCTAGGGACAATTACTGTAATTAAATCAGAGGAATGTAAACCAGAAATATATAAGTATTTTTTATATGGCATGGAAAACGTTTTAACTAATTCATTTTTCCACATGAACTTGGACGGAATTACATCCAGCACCTTAGTTCTGCAGGATAAACATGTTTGTATGTGGCAAGATTAATTACAGTAAGTTAATATACGAATTATGATAATCCGCATGTAACTTCCACATTGGATCAAATGACCATGTTTAGCCATACGCATTCCATGTTGTATGTTATACATTTCCTATGTTTTAACACTTAATATAGCCAAAACGAATATAACTTACCTATGACCTAACACTGACCTACTTCCATGAGAGTCCTGAAACTGAATGATGTTATGGCATATGGTTTTAATCGAGTGTGATTCAGTTGTACCAGTATATAACTTAATCGTCTGTACAACTGATTTACCTTATTAAATTGTGCAAGAGTGCAGTAATATATGTTAAACTTAGAACTTTACAACAATCAGATATATTAAGAGCGTGTCTACGAGAAAACCATGCAGGAGGTTATGGGAGCAAGGTTATCTGAACAACTTCATGTTTTGTGTGTAAATTTCTTCTATAATATGAAATATTTTGCCACAATTTTTTTTTCAGTGTGGTCTCACTTAAGGGGTAAAATCGACACTGTTACTAAAAATAGAATTCTTGGTCCAAACGCAGGGTGAAAACAGGAATTTTATAGCTAGCAATTAAACATACCATAACATGAAACTTCATGTGAAAGACAGAATACACTGCCTGGGTAACATACAAAAATGAAATAAGTTTCTGGGATTTCATACTTAAAATGATCTTATAACAAAAAGAAATCTGGTAACACAAGTGACAGAGACTTATCCCATTGTGGCCATAGAATAATGCAGAGCTGCATGAGATAAACTGTCATTTAATCATTTAAAGAATAAGTGATTTATGTAGATATGTAGATAACTTTTAAAAAAAATATAAAGGAGAAAAACCCCAATTGCAAATGTTAATTTTTTCTTATACTTTTCTTCAATTAAACCCCACATGTACATGTATACTGTATACAAATGCATGGTAAAAGCTGAAAGAACTACAGTCTTGGTTTATCATTGATTTGAAAAAAAAATAATGTTGGAAGGGTAAAAGGGTCTCAACTGGAAAGATTTAATGTTTTAAATCCCACATTCTTCTTTAAAGAACTAGTAGATAAAATTTATTAATCAAAATCTCTTGTCACCGGTGTTACTTCACTAGTCATTGGTGTTACCATAAAAAGTAACTATTAGTTAGAGAGATTTAAATAAACTAAGTTAAACTTGACTAATTTTACTTTACTTAGGTGATAAACTCTGACATTCATGCATGACCTGTGAATTTTTCAGAAGAAAAAATATATTTTATGAGCATAAAAAATGTTAGTCTTTGGTGTTACAATGTACATGTATATGATCTGGAGTTGTCATTAGCATTACCATATATTTAAAACGTCTGTAAGTGGAAAAAATATTTATTGGAAAATAAATCAAATTACCTACAAAAACCATAAATTAGGCTTGCAAAGCAGAATATAAATGAATAATTTTTCGATATAAGAAGAATATATTTTGCCTCCAAAAGTATACTTGATTTGTCAATGGTGTAATCATTCTAGTCATTGGTGTTAAACTTTAGGAAGTAATGCCAATGACAGTAACACTAATGCCGTATTAATCGTA
This sequence comes from Saccostrea glomerata, assembly GCA_003671525.1. Classification (NCBI taxonomy): domain Eukaryota; kingdom Metazoa; phylum Mollusca; class Bivalvia; order Ostreida; family Ostreidae; genus Saccostrea; species Saccostrea glomerata. The sequence goes on from PRKT01000278.1 coordinate 40,901, forward strand.
AAATGATCTGGCATCTCTAATTTACCCTGGATAAAGTAAAATTTTTGTCCACATTGCTATTAGTTCACCTAAAGAACATCTTTAGTAAAATAGTTCAATGAATATCTAAAATCGTTTTGAAATAACGATGGAAACACCACTGACAAAAAAGTTTGTACTAGTCAAGTTTCTTTACTTATGAAGTCCATCAATATGTTGTGATCATGAATATCAAGGAACGGTTTCGTTGTTTTTGGTGAGAAGTGATGTAATATGACTCAGGGGCCCGTTTCATCAAAGGTCGTACGCCCAGTCGTAGCGCTACGCCGGCGTAAAGTCGGGACTAGCACGAATATTTGCATTTCATTAAAGAGCGTATCGTTACGCCTGACTAAATTTAGGCCAAAATTTTACGTCTACTCATGGGTAGGCGTAAGTTAGGGCGTAAAGTTAAAATAAGGCCTTTTTATTTTAATTTTAGCGAGTTCTAAAGAAAAAGTAAGGTTCTAAGAAGAATTTAAAATACAAACAATGCATTATTTAATTATACATATTATGAAGAGGGGGGGGGGTGTTGTTACAACTACTTGGGGAGGTAGTTGATTTGAGTAATAACGTACTCAAATAGTATTTTGATAAATTTCTGCTGAGAAGAAAAGATTGTCTTATTAGAGATTTCTTACGTTTTGACAATGCATTCATACACATTTGATTGTGGTATTGTATGTCTAAGGTATTGTAAATCAATTTACATATATAACTGTATTTCTACACCCCGGTTGAAAAGCGGGACGGTACATGTAATTATGTATACTGTTTAGAAATCGGGATGTCCGTCCGTCCATCTGTTACGCTTTGGGGGTACCCATCTCTATCCGCAACTCCTTTCATATCACTGATTGAAATTTGGTGAAATTTTCACAGAATCTTTATTATACATGTATATTGCCATTGTGCCTTATTCTACTTTTTGATCCGATACATATTTTGAGTTTCCCACAGCAAAACATGGACACTGCCATTATATTTATATGGAAGGCGGGGGGATATCTTTTATTGAACTCATTGCTTACGGTACCTCTAGTTTCTTTTTCATTTACTAAAAAGAGACCCATTAAAATTGTCTATTTCGAAAAATATTTTTCAACAGCATATTTTCTGAAAAACAAAAATTACAAAA
>PRKT01000278.1:45135-58980 GCA_003671525.1 Saccostrea glomerata
GGGGGGAGGGGGCAGAGCAACACGAACTGCAATATTATAAGATATATGATATACATGTATAAGATTTTAACATTTATGGATAATGTTGGGTGACCTGTGGTCTCCCCTATGATTTTATTATTCCATGTAAGGTTATAGTATCTATATAACACAGTGCCTAACTCTGATCTCCTTACTAACAGTAAGCGACTCGGAGTAAACGACGTCCAGTCTCTGCATTCGCAGATCTCTAACAAGCAGGGGGAGGATGAAGATCTTGCCCCCTACCACCCCCTACCTTTTTGATTCGCTTGCACTTTTTTCACCAATCCTTTAACATAATAGAATAATTATTTGTTAATAAATTATTTAATGTCTCCTTTGTCTTCCTTATGAGGCCATGCTTCAATAGGCGACCTCATCACTTTAACACTTTTTAGTAAACCCCTGATTTCATTTATCTTACAAAGAAGATGCATACCCCCTGTAATGCGAAGTTTGGGGCTGCATGGAATTCTCCTCCCCTTTAACACATCAAAATCATAAACCTATCAAAACTACATTTATAAAAAAGAAATAAAACTTTAAAAAATGCACCAATTGTTATTCACTTTTGGGATACATATAATGTGTTTGAACACGAGCAAGTTGACTAATCCTTCAAACTCCAAATACATACATTTAGAGAATTCGGAGAAATTGCGCACTTTTATCCCTGTCAAAAAAGGGTCGCAACTTTTTTTAGGAGAGGATTTGAAAAATAATTCTACACATACCATGATTTTAGATTATTGCCTACGTACAACTTTCACATCGTAATAATGTACAACATTAGATTATCTTTGTCTCATTCATATACTACAATTTGTGAAGTATGAAATCCTAAATTATTGATGTACAATATCAGACTTCCGCTTGTTCCCATAATCTTTATGCGGATACCAGAGGTAACAAAAGGTTAATAAGACCAGGGGTCACTTTATATTGTACATCGTTAGGGTAACCATGGGTCACCTTATATTGTACATCAGTAGGGAGACCAGAGGACACCTTCTGTTCTATATCATATGGGGGACCAGAGGACACCTTCTGTTCTATATCATAAGGGGGACCAGAGGTCACCTTGTATTTCACATCAGAAGAGGGACCAGAAGAGGGACCAGAGGACCACCTTATATTGTAATGGTACTTAAGTAGGGGGACCAGAGGTCATCTTACATTGTACATCAGTAGGGGGACCAGATGTCATCTTATATTGTACATCAGTAGGGGGACCAGAGGTCACCTTATATTGTACATCAGTAGGGGGACCAGAAGTCATCTTATCTTGTACATCAGTAGTGGGACCAGAGGACACCTTATATTGTACATCGGTAGGGGGACCAGGGGTCACTTTATATTGTACTTCAGTAGGGAGACCAGAGGTCACCTTATATTATTCATCAGCAGGGGGACCAGGGGACACCTTATATTGCACATCAGTAAGGCGACATCAGGAGGGGGTCCAGAGGTCACCTTATATTGTACTTAAGTAGGGGGACCAGAGGTCATCTTATATTAAACATCAGTAGGGGGACCAGAAGTCATCCTATATTATATATCAGTAGGGGGACAAGAGGACACCTTATATTGTACATCAGTAGGGGGACCAGGGGTCACTTTATATTGTACATCAGGAGGGGGACCAGAGGTCACCTTATATTGTACTTTAGTAGGGGGACCAGAAGTCATCTTATATTGAACATCAGTAGGAGATCAGAGGACACAATATATTCATATTGCACTTTACATCAGTGAGGAGACAAGAGGTTTTCTTATATTGTACATCAGTAAGAAGACTAGAGGTCATCTTACATTGTAAATCAGTAGGGGGACCAGAGGACACCTTACATTGTACATCAGTAGGGGGACCAGAGGACACCTCATATTGTGCATCAGTAGGGGGGACGAGGGGTCACTTTATATTGTACATCAGTAGGGAGACCAGAGGTCACCTTATATTATTCATCAGCAGGGGGACCAGAGGACACCTTATATCTCACATCAGTAGGGGGACATCAAGAGGGGATCCAGAGGTCACCTTATATTGTACTTAAGTAGGGGGACCAGAGGTCATCTTATATTGTATATCAGTAGGGGGACCAGAGGACACCTTATATTGTACATCGGTAGGGGGACCAGGGGTCACTTTATATTGTATATCAGGAGGGGGACCGTGGTCACCTTATATTGTACTTTAGTAGGGTGACCAGAGGTCCTCTTATTTTTAACATCAGTAGGAGATCAGAGGACACAATATATTAATATTGCACTTTACATCAGTGAGGGGACAAGAGGTTTTCTTATATTGTACATCAGTAGGAAGACTAGAGGTCATCTTACATCGTAAATCAGTAGGGTGACCAGAGGACACCATTACATTGTACATCAGTAGGGGGACAAGGGGTCACCTTATATTGTACATCAGTAGGGGACCAGAGGTCACCTTACATTGTACATCAGTAGGGGACCAGATGTCACCTTACATTGTACATCAGTAGGGGGACCAGAGGTCACATTATAATGTTCATCAGTAGGGGGACCAGAGGACACCTTATGTTGAACATCAGTTGGGGACATCAGGAGGGGGACCAGAGGTCACCTTATATTGTACTTAAGTAGGGGGATAGAGGTCATCTAAACATTGTACATCAGTATGGAGGACCAGAGGACACCTTATATTGTACATCAGTAGGGGGACCAGGGTCACCTTATAGTATACATCAGTAGGGAGACCAGAGGTCACCTTATGTTGTTCATCAGTAGGAGGACCAGAGGACACCTTTTATTGTACATCAGTATGGGACATCAGGAGGGGGACCAAAGATCACCTTATATTGTGCTTAAGTAGGGGGACCAGAGGTCATCTTATATTGTACATCAGTAGGGAGACTAAAGAACACCTTAAATTGTACATAAGTAGGGGGACCAGGGGTCATGTTATATTGTACATCAGTAGGGAGACCAGAGGACACCTTATATTGTACATCAGTAGGGGGTCCAGGGGTCATCCTTTATTGTAAATCTGTAGGGGGACCAGAGGTCATCTTATATTGTTCATCATTAGGGGGGCCCGAGGACACCTTATACTGTACAAGACTAGATGTTCGACTATATTGTACATCAAAAGAAGAAATAGAGGTCACCTTATACATCAATAGGGGGTCAGAGGTCACTCTATGTTGTAGATCATTATGGGGACCTAAGGATACCTATATTTTACAACAGAAGGGGGATCAGAGGTTGTCCTGTATTGTACATAAATATGAGACCAATGGTCTCCTTTGTTGTACAATTTTTAAGGAAACCAGACATAAAATAAATTTAAATGAATGCAGAGATAAGGCATTTACGATTCTAGACCAGTCTTAACCAAGAGAAATCTAAAAAGAAAATAAGGGCTGAGCAGAGGTTACAGATAAAATGCATATTAATGGGATACTAGAGGTTCTCTTATAAGAACACGACAAGAGGCCTTTGGGTCTTATAGGTCACTTGAACATCATGTAAAAACTTTAAGACAATCAATTAAATTTGGTTCGCGCTTTGAACCAGAGACCATAAAATTCACAATTTTGAAAAAAACACCATTGCTCATCATAACTATATACTTAGCATGCCTAGTCTGGCTACCTAATACCTATATAGAGCGTAGCGGAACAAAAAGTGCATTTCAAATAATCAGTAATAATTAGTAGTGCCTATTGACCACAAAAACCCTCATCCTGGGGTCATACATTTCAAAATTTTGGAAAATGCACCCTTGTTTATACATCGAATTTCAAAGTATTAATTTAATTACAGCATTTAATTAGAGCCCCCACCCCTCAATGGTACCCATGAGCCAGGGGCCTTGAAATTCATAATTCTGGAAGAGGCTCCCTTGCTCATCATAACTATATGAAGTAAGTTAAATTAATCAGGTGCAGAGAGGAAGATTTTTTTTATAGAATTAATGCATTTTACCTTAACAATATATATAGCCCCACCGTAACACCAGAACCCCTGACCTTTGGTTCACGAATTTCAAAACTTTAGAGAGAATATTCTTCCTTATCATGTCTATGCATGCAGTTAGTTGTTTAATATCCAGGGGTAGAGGGAAAGATTTTCAAAGAATAAATGCATTTCACGATATAAATTTTTATAGCCTTGTCCTAACCCCAGGGCCCATGACCCTTGGACATTGAATTTCGCAATTTTGGTAGAGGAGTCAATGCTTATAATGCTTATGCCAACAGTTAGACGGCTTGATGTCAATGAATAAAGAAGATTTTTTAAGATTTCATTAATTGTAGTAGTTTCGCCCCATCTTTCTTTCCTCAGGTGGTGGAGGGCAAGGACCATGATTTAAAAAATCTGCCCTTCACCCATAGATGCTTTTTGTGAAAATTGGTTGTAAATGGTTGAGGGATTGTAGAGAAAAGCTGAAAATGTTCGAATGTTAACGCACAATGCACAGCGCACGACGCCAGAAAAAAAAGATATCAATAAGTCACACGAGATGGTTCAGGTGACCAAATAAGGAGCCTTTTATTCTCAATATTTATGTATAATATTAGGTGTCTTCTGGTCTCCCTGTTGACTTAAAATATAAGATGACCTCTGATCTTCTTATTGATGTAAATATAAAGTGTCTTCCGGTTTCTTCATTGTCGTTCAAAATAGTGTGATCATTAGTTTTAATGATGTACAACATAAGATGACCTCTTGTACCCCTACTGATATACAAATTACGAGGACAGTTCAATAATTATTGTCCTGAACTCTATGACATGCAATACAGATATCATATGGCATTAAGCTTAACTTTCTCTCATTATTGAATCTTTAATGAATTTATAACAGCTTATGTAAACACTTTTCATCACAAAGTTTCATTGTGAGAAGCTGGAAAACAATGGTATTCGAGATACTGCATCAAAAATTAGTGGTAAAGAATAAGTAAACTAGAGTGAAATTAAACCGTTCATTAAAGCTGCTATAAAACTTGCTAAGAATCCCAAAGAAATACTCACTGAAATATGTAAAATTTACAGCAATCAATGTCTGTTTTATAGACAATTGAGCAGGTGGATTTCAATGATAAAAAATTATATAATTGGCTTCAAAAATGGACACCGTCCTTGCAAACAAAAAATAAACAACTAATGTACTGTTTGCCAAATTTCAACAAATAATCACTGATGGTGTATGAATGACTATACGACACATAGCAAATTTGATAGACATAATTTCGGGAGTAGTTCACTTAAGCATTGAATTCATATTTTGGGATGTCTTCGGTCCTATAACACACCTGGCCGTGCCGACAAATTGAATACCGCGCGTTAGCACAATAAGCGCCCTTCGGTATTGGTGTGCTTAATAAATGTAATAGCCGTTCGTGACGTTGGAAAGCCGTTTGTGACGTTGGAAAGTCAAATAACGCAAATAATCATTGCGAGGAAAAAATGACAAATTAATTGTTAATGCACATTTGTTGTGATTTTATGTTAATTTTAATAGGGTAGCTTTTTTAAAAAATGAAATTGAGTCAAAACAATATACATTTTGTTATTCCTAAATATTGAAAATGCATGTAGTTCCTACTGTGTATTCTAACGCGTGGTGACAAGGTTTCGTGTGTGTTATAGAAATTTGAACATCATGGATTTCTAATGGATTTCATAAAGAAAATTACACTGAATGTAAATATACTATTTTAAAGAAACGTTTGATAGTAAAAAAAAGTTTATTACTCAAAAGTCACCCTATGTTTTAAAAAATAAGTGTAAACGACTGCGTAAAAGAATATCTAAACAATTATTTAAAAAAAGCAGTAATTGTAGTTATCCACTTTTGTTTAATTCAAACAGTTAATGAAACTTGAATCTATTGCTTCTAACCCTCAACACAAAATTTACAATAAGATGTACTTAACAAAAACAGCAAAGGTGTGAGAAGAGCAGAGAATTGCAAGAGCACAAATACAAATTTATATGCAATTTTCTTAAATATTAGTAGTCTTGTTGTTCAAATTCGAATTCGGGAAGGTAGTTTAATTGCTGTAGGAATCTAGAAAGTATTATTTTTTATTTGGCAAAAAAAAAAAAAATCAAAAGGTTAATGAGAATCAGGAATCAACTACATTACATTTTTTCATGTCATCGTCCAAACCCGCACGCCCTGAAGAGTAAAGGAGTCTTGGGGATAAACAGAAAGTTAATGTTCTTTCACATTAACAATATTCGCAAGATAATTCGCCTTTTGACTTGTTTCATTTTCCGAACTTGACCAAACGCCTTTCAGAAGGAAGAAACAAGTCAAGGAAATCATAGGATCTGCCATAATCCAGTATACAATTGCTATGGGTCATACCCAAAAATGAGTTCTAAAAACAATCAAAAATTGGATAAAAAATGTAACAGACATGTGTTTTAATTAAATGATAATATTAGGTTAAATCGTTAAGACTTAATTATTTAAAAAGCGTCTTTTGTTTTGCACCGAGGACATTATCTATTGAACAGCCCTCGTATAAGGTAACCTCTGGTCCCCCTACTGATGTACAATATATGGTGACCTCTGGTCCCCTACTGATGTACAATATAAGGTGACCTCTGGTCCCCTACTGATGTATAATATAAGGTGACCAGTGGTCCCCTACTGATGTACAATATAAGATAACCTCTGGTCCCCCACTAATGTAAAGTGCAAAATAAGGTGTCTTCTGGTCCCCCTACTGATGTAAAGTGCAATATAAGGTGTCCTCTGGTCCCCTTCTGATGTACCATAGCAGGTGATCTCTGGTCCCCTACTGATGTACTGTACAATATAAGGTGACCTCTGGTCCCCCTACTGATGAACAATATAAGGTGACCCATGGTCTCCCTACTGATGTACGCTACAAGGCGTCCTCTGGTCCCCCTACTGATGTACAATATAAGGTGACCACTGGTCCCCCCCCCCTCAACTGATGTAAATATTGTAAAGTGTAATATAAGGTTACCTCTGGTCCCCCCAAATGTTGTACAATATAAGGTGACCTCTGGGCCCCCTACTGATGTTCTATATAAGGTGTCCTCTGGTCCCCCTACTGATGTACAATATCAGGTGATCTCTGGTCCCCTACTGATGTACTGGTCAATATAAGGTGACCTCTGGTTCCCTTACTGATGTACAATATAAGGTAACCTCTGGTCTCCTTATTGATGTTCAATATAAGTTGTCCTCTGGTCCCCCTACTTATGTACAATAAAAGACAAAAAAATAAAAGATAACCTCTGGTCCCCCTACTGATGTACAATATAATGTTACCTCTTTCCCCCTACTGATTTTCAATATAAGGTGTCTTCTTGTCCCCCTACTGATGTACTATATAAGGTGACCTCTGGTACCCCTACTGATGTACGATATTATACAATTAACCTCTGTTTATGAGGTCAACATGGTGAAATGATGACCGAGACCTGACCCACGAGGTGACCTGACCTGACCGAGGCCAACGGCCGAGGTCAGGTCAGGTCATCGAGTGGGTCAGATCAAGGGGCATCATTTCACCATGCTGACCTCATAAAGGGTGATTAATTGTTTTATTATACCGACAATAATGATAATGAAAAATTTGAACACATGAAACATTTTATTTCAACAGTTTCAACAAAATAATGCATATTCTGAAATATCAATTTTAGCAACAATAACTTCAAATTTGAATGTTCAATTGAAAAGTGAAAAACACATCTTACAACCATTAATGATTACAAAAGTCCAATAAAGAACTTTACATTATCTTTACTTTTGTTATTCCTTTCCTACATAATAGTGAATATACACTTGTTCGACATTTCTATATACTCGACCACAAGAGTTTTGAGGCATTTTGTAAACTTTAACATTCTCTTTTTCTTCTGGAACAAACAAATCTGAACTATTTTCATCAACCAGGACTTCAGAAAGCAATTTTTCGGTACTGACAGTCTCAAATTCACAGTAATTTAAATCCAAGAGCTGAGTTTCTGAAGTATCGGTACTAGAATGTTTTGGAACTACTGGGTTTTCTAGCCCTAGCTTTGGTGATGGATAAACCACAGATGATTAAACATCAAACATTTCTTGCTTTTTGGATTCACTAACACATCTTGAATAGCTTTTTATAGAACTTTCCGACTTATGTCCACTTACAGACATGATATGTCTAGCTTCTATCCCACGCTGATCCAAACTAGTAATACATGTGGCACGTATGCAGTGGGTTGTATACAGAGTTGAGAGTTCAGCTTTCATAGATATTGTTTTCATAAAATTTCCCAAAGTGTTATGACCTACTGGAGAATTATCATACCAAACAGCATCCGAATCCTTGATATGGCGCTTCGGTCTTCGCCAAAAACTTTCACAATTTGGATTCAGCTTTCCGAGGTATTTCTCCAGGCTAGACACGGGGCACTTCTCATCACCTACATGAACATATGAATATGAAAAAATTGTAAATCATGATCAGTTGAATTCTGGAAAATGATGATCTAAAATTAGTTAATACTGAGGTTTACATGAATTTTATTTTACATGATTGTATTTCAAGAAGTATTATTACCTGGTATTTCATATATTCTTGCTGAAGATGCATCATAGTCATTAACATCACTTCCTCTATGATTTTTGCTTTCATACTGAGCGACATTTAGATAATATCTCCTTCCTTGGCCATCTGTCCTCAAAACAAAATCAGTTTTCTTCATACTTCTCAAATTTTCCCTTCCTCTCCTACATGTGTAGAACATCACATCGAGAAAGACTTTATACTGCAACCCCTGGGGACTGTTTCCGGTTAGGACGCCGCTACTATACAATGTTGCCATGTCAGCATCGCTGATAACTTCCTTGTGCTGAATGGTTCCCTTTCCAGTTCGTTTGATGTTTGTCAAAACTGCCTTGAACATTTCATTTGATAGACGAAAATCTGGGTCATTAATAATGTCATAGTTAATTTTTTGGAAAAATCTCTGCAAACAAAACCTGATGCTGATCATGGAAGATCTACTATACAATTCACCATCTTTTCTTCTGAGTTCAGTGTAAAAGTTGATCAGAATTTCAGCAATTTCACCTTTTGTTTCTTGCAGTATTTTGTCCACTATCAATCCCTTTTCAGTGCAGTATGTAATGAATATTCGTTTCGCTGAATCTACACATTGTTTTGTGTTAGAACTATCGCGGTTTTCTAGGATTGCTTGTAGTTCCTCACTTGTCAAAGTTGCAAATCTCGATTCGCCAGCCATCGTTTTCGTAAACAGACGACAAATCACACATGGGAAATGACGTAGTACACAATTTTATAGTCTATATCTTATTTCTAATGAATAACGTACAGTGAATGAGTTATAGTCTTTATCTAAAAACAGTAAAGAAACATTGTAAACGTGAAGAAATAACGAAGCGGTAATATGTTCCGCCATTTTTATTTTATGCACAGGTCAGGTTCAGCGGTCAATAATATTAATGACCGGTCAATACCTCATACTCCTGCAACGATCAAGTCATAAATGGTCATGTGACACAAGAATGGGTCATAAGCTAATTTTAATGTTTCCTCATCAAACAATCAGATTCTTTCATTCTAATTGGAGGTATAATAAAAGGTGATCTGGACCCCTGCTGATATACTGTACAATATAAGGTGACCACCAGACCCCCTTCTGATAAACAATATAAGGTGACCTCTGGTCCCCCTACTGATGTTCAATAAAAGGAGTCTTCTGGTCCGCTACTGATGTACAATATAAGGTGACCTCTGGTCCCCCTACTGATGCACAACTTAAGGTGACCTCCGGTCTCCTTATAGATGCTCAATATAAGGTGTCCTCTGGTCCTCCCTACCGATGAAAAATATATAAGGTGACCTCTGGTCCCCCTACTGATGCACAATTTAAGGTTTCCTCCGGTCTCCTTATAGATGCTCAATGTAAGGTGTCCTCTGGTCCTCCCTACCGATGAAAAATATATAAGGTGATTTCTGGTCCCCCTACTGATGTACAATTTAAGGTGACCTCTGGTCCCTCTACTGATGTACAATATAAGGTGACTTCTGGTCCCCTTAATGATGTACAATATAAGGTGTCTTCTTATTGATGTAAAATATAAGGTGACCTTTGGTCCCGCTACTGATGTACAATAAAAGATAACCACTGGTCCCCCTATTTATGTATAATATAAGGTGTCTTCTGCTTCCCCTACTTATGTACCATATAAGGTGACCTCTGGTCTCCTTATTGATGTTCAATATAAGGTGACATCTGGTCCCCCCACTGATGTACAATAAAAGGTGATATTTGGTCCTCCCTACTGATGTACAATATAAGGTGACCGCTGGTCCCCCTACTGATGTACAATATAAGGTGGATTATGGTCCCCCCTAATGATGTTCAATATAAGGTGTCTTCTGGTCCTCCCTACTGATGTACAATATAAGGTGACCTCTGGTCCCCCTACTGATGTATAATATAAGATGTGTTCTGGTCCTCCCTACTTATGTACCATATAAGGTGACCTCTGGTGTCCTTATTGATGTTCAATATAAGGTGACATCTGGTCCCCCCACTGATGTACAATATAAGGTGAAATTTGGTCCTCCCTACTGATGTACAATATAAGGTGTCCTCTGGTCCCCCTACTGATGTACAATATAAGGTGACCTCTGGTACCCCTACTGATGTACAATATAAGGTGACCTCTGGTACCCCTACTGATGTACAATATAAGATGTCCTCAGGTCCCCCTTATGATGTGCAATAAAAGGTATCCTTTGGCTCCCAATTGATTTTAAATGTAAGTGACCTATGATCACTCTAATGATGTACAATAGACCAATAGGGTAAGGTGACCACTGGTCTCCATGCTGATGTACAGTGTAATAGGCCTATAAGGTTCCCTCTGGTCCCCCTAAATACTTCTACGTTTCTGCTAATATATATGTATTAGAAAGTAGATCTGTATAAAGTTATAAATATGATTATTTTGGAGTAAGACAAAGTAAACTGTCAATCAAATAATATTCAATTAATATATAAGGTGACCTGAGGTCTCCGTATTGATATCGATGAATTTACTTTTGTGCCTTTAATGCCTGAAGAGTTCCTAAAATGTTTTATTACTGCGCAAAATGACGAACTATATTCGGGGGACCCGAGGTCCTAGTTGAGCGTACTTTTTATCCTTCTGCGTGCCAACGGCCGGGAAATATGAAGTTTAACGGCCCGATAACGTGAAAACTTAGAACCAATCAGATAACACGTTGTGTAGAATATTTATAATGAGGTATAATAATATGCACTACTTGCATTGTATCAGTCAAAAACGATATATTTTAAAACGGCTTAAATGACAAAAAAATTACATTATCCATACCAAGTTGTGTATATTGGACTACCAAAATAGGGAAAAAGGTGTGTCTTCCCCAGATTTCAAACAATTTGAAAAGGGGATGAGTGGGGTCCAGCCCCAAATTGCCTGTGCTTTTACTCGGCACACAGGCCCATTGAGCAGTAAAATATCTATCATGCCAAGACCTCTGTGCCGTGACACGTGACCTCGGTTATAACGTCTCATCCAAAGGACCCCTCTCCTTTTCAAAAAAAAAAAATCACTTCAAAGTGCTAAACGCTTTGGAAAGATGAAGTTGCTAAGTAGTTTTTATCGACATAAGTTAGTTGCGACCGGGACTCGAAACCATGACCTTCCGATCAAGCTGTAGCAAATTCTCATGAATGGGTGTACCGTAAGTTATAAGAGGCTTCTAAAACAACAATCTCAATTATCTGTCTTTTGCATAATTGCTAATTCTGTATTCGAATGAAATATCTTCCTCGAAATAGGACACCATGTGTATTAACAAGAATTTGTACATTGGTATTTTTTATCTAACGTAAAAAGATAATGTCTGAAACTTAACAAATTACATGTAACAGAGATGTAAAAATGATATTAGATATCGAAGGAATGGCATGATAGACAAAGAGTTAATTTTAATTTGCAAAGTTAGTGTCTAAGAAAATCTCAGAAGAAAGAAGGGGGGGGGTTTACTGTACTGCAACCAATTGTCAGGTGTCTGTGGGCTAAAAGTTTTAAAAAAGGAAGTTTTTTTTAAGGAATTTATAAATATCTGTGAAAGTTGAACTATTACATGTATTTAATCAGATGTAAATATTTGCCCGTTTTGGGGGATTTTTTTTTATACATGTATCATTATCAGAACGTTCTCGATATCTCGGTTTCCCTTATATAGTTAACAAAGTATGTATCTTAAAGCATAATGCATTCAACCATATGTACTATGCTAAATGTAAGAGATAAGGGAATTCAATTTATACAGTGAAATTACTTTGCTTTTCTTACTTCTATGCGATCTTTTTTGGTTTTGTAAACATTTTCAAAATTGAATTCAAATGATTAAAAGTGCTAATTTCGGAGGCCTCCATACAATGTTATGGTTATCAGAAACAAATGCATCATACCAATTTCAGAACAAAATCTTTGAATGAGAAAAAAACACGCAAAATATAGTCATAAATTTAAGCTCCTCGATAAATTACTAGTATTATTCATTGAGATTCTGCAAGCAAATACCCCTCCATACTAGGTACATCGATTACGATGCTATTAAGTACACTCCTCCTTCTTACATTTGAAAGTAGAAAAAAATATCAGGAGACACAGATATAAGGATTTATTTTATAAAAATTGAGGGGGTCAAATTTCTATGGGGGTCATTTTTCAACGTGTGTGTAGTCGTATAATTACTGGTCTGGAATGGTTTTCTACGGTCGAAAAATGACCCCTCTTGTCGTAAAATATTGACCCTGGGTCATTTTTCTACGTAGCAAAATGACCTCCTGGTCAATATTCTACGGGGTCACTTTTCGTCGTGACACCGGCCAAATAAAAAATTAAATTCTGAAAGGAAATTTTGAAATTTGTTCAGAGCTGTTGAGTATGCTCGATGTGTTGATGGTGCTATTGTACATTGTAATAAATGATCTTCAAGCCTTATATTTACCAGATGTGGCTTGGTAGTGGGGTGGGCCCTAGATTTGCCTGCGGTGCCAGTCGCCTGAATCTGCCCCACTGAAATCGAGATGAGGAGTTTGCAATGAAGTTTTGTTTTGTGGGGATATATAATGAAGGCCTTAATACAGATATTTGATTTTAAGCATATTAAGTTATTAACGCAAGCTTGCGGACAAGGTTTTTGACCCTATCAGATTAAGACGTTGAGTTGTTGGTGTTATGGACGACTGACATGTTGTCAATGTGGAAGACATGTCTTGAATTTGCAAAGTGGCTCTGCCATAAAATAATAGCGATCACGACGGGGAAAAGTTCTAGGAAAGCCATGTCCCTAGTACATGTAATGCCTGTTCAGCTCAAAGGCTCGGCCAGGCCCCATAAGCCCGTTTCCCCCTAAAATAAATGCCAAACCCCCATTAGTTCCCCCCGAGCTATCTGTAAATAGTTGGATTGTGTTATTGTGAATCCAGGGCTGGGAAGATATAACGGATATACCAGTTAGATTGCAAAAAAGTTTTCCATACTGATAGGTCAGCTTTTATATTCTTTGTTACCCTTATTCTGTAATGCTGTTTAGTAATGCCTATTGTTAAACTTATACGGCGGCGAGAGAAAGCCTGGCCAGGGGCAATTACCTTGCACACGAAGTTAAATAAACCAACAAGTGACTGCATTTCTCTCTGGGAGACTTTCTTTGCTTTCAAAAAGTATTCTATTGTAGATTGAAAGGTCTAAGTTTTGTTTGTTTGTTGTTGTTTTTTTTTTTTTTTTTTTTTTGTG
>PRKT01000278.1:94889-120280 GCA_003671525.1 Saccostrea glomerata
TTTTTGCACAAAAAACGTCATTTTTCGACCCATATTTGACCCCCCAGGGCAAAATCTTAATTCCAAAACCTTACTGCACATCTACCTGACACCACCAACCATCTCCCAACAGATGATTAGGCTACTGTGTAAAATGTAGGAGAAGTTCAGGGAAGACGGGGCTTTTTGCATAAAAAATGTCATTTTTTGACCCCCATTTGACCCCCCAGGGCAAAATAAAAATTTCGAAACCTTACTGCACATCTACATGACCCCACCAACCATCTCTCAAAAGATGAATAGGCTGCTGAGTAAAATGTAAGAGGAGTTCAGGGAAAACGGGGCTTTTTGTATAAAAAACGTTATTTTTCCACCCCAATTTGACCCCCCGGGGCAAAATCTAAATTCAGAAACATTACTGCACATCTACATGACACCACCAACCATCTCCCAAAAGATGATTAGCCTACTGTGTAAAATGTAGAAGGAGTTCAGGGAAGACGGGGCCTTTTGCATAAAAAACATCATTTTTCGACCCCCATTTGACCCCCCGGGGCAAAATCAAATTTCCGAATCCTTACTGCACATCTACATGACAACACCAATCATCCCCCAAAAGATGATAAGGCTGCTGAGTAAAATGTAAGAGGAGTTCAGGGAAGATGGGGCTTTTTGCATAAAAAACGTCATTTTTCGACCCCCATTTGACCCCCTGGGGCAAAATCAAAATTCTGAAACCTTACTGCACATCTACATGACACCACCAATCATCCCCCAAAAGGTGATTAGGCTGCTGAGTAAAATGTAGAAGGAGTTCAAGGAAAACGGGGCGTTTTGCATAAAAAAACATCATTTTTCTACCTCCATTTGATCCCCTGGGGCAAAATCAAAATTCCGAAACCTTACTGCACATCTATGTGACAACACCAATCATCCCCCAAAAAATGATAAGGCTGCTGAGTAAAACGTAAGAGGAGTTCAGGGAAGATGGGGCTTTTTGCATAAAAAACGTCATTTTTCGACCCCCATTTGACCCCCCGGGGCAAAATCAAAATTCCGAAACCTTACTGCACATCTACATGACCCCACCAACCATCTCCCAAAAGATGATTAAGCTACTGTTTAAAATGTAGGAGGAGTTCAGGGAAGACGGGGCTTTTTGAATAAAAAACATCATTTTTCGACCCCCATTTGACCCCCCGGGGCAAAATCAAAATTCCGAAACCTTACTGCACATCTACATGACACCACCAATCATCCCCCAAAAGATGATAAGGCTGCTGAGTAAAATGTAAGAGGAGTTCAGGGAAGATGTGGCTTTTTGCATAAAAAACGTCATTTTTCGACCCCTATTTGACCCCCTGGGGCAAAATCAAAATTCCGAAACCTTACTGCACATCTACATGACACCACCAATCATCCCCCAAAAGGTGATTAGGTTGCTGAGTAAAATGTAGAAGGAGTTCAAGGAAGACGGGACTTTTTGCACAAAAAACGTCATTTTTCGACCCCCATTTGACCCCCCGGGGCAAAATCAAAATTCAGAAACCTTACTGCACATCTACATGACCCCACCAACCATCTCTCAAAAGATGATTAAGCTACTGTTTAAAATGTAGGAGGAGTTCAGGGAAGAAAAGTGTGACAGACGGACGGACGGACGGACGGACGGACGGACGGACGGACGGACGGACGGACATGAGTAACAACAATATACCCGAACTTTCTTTAGAAAGTGCGGGTATAATAAGAAGGTCTTCCGTTGAAACGGAAGACCTTAATAAAAGTGAAAAAGAAACCTAAGAATAACAAGAAGGTCTTCGGCTGAAGACGAAAGACCTTAACTAGATACGATCTCGTTGCGAGCAACGAGTGGGTCTTCCGTCCAATTCTCGATGAAATGAGATAAGATTTTGATTGGGATTTTCATTCAGAAATAATATTTTTAGGTAAACGATTTTGCTTTCGTAATGTGTAAATCTGTATTTGGACAGATGGAGAACATAAAACAATATGTTTCAAAATCTTTCAAAAGTCAAATAAATTAGCACTTAAACAATTTAATTTTTTTTTAAAAATCGAGATCTATATTTGTATTGTGACAGATAGAAATCAGCAAACAATGTGTTTTTAAATCGCTCAAATGTTAAATAAAGTGAGATTTAAACGATTAAAATTCTTCAAAAAATTTAAATTGCTTCCAAATGTAAAATCAAGCACTATATTTATATTGTGACAGATAAATAACATCATACAGTGTGTTTTTAAACCTCTCAAGGGTCAAATAGAGTGAACTTTAAAAGATTTAAATTTTTCAAAAAATTTAAATGGCTTCCAAATGTAAAATCAAGTACTATATATGTATTGTGACAGATAGAGAACATCATACAATGTGTTTTAAAACCTCTCAGAGGTCAAATAGAGTCAGATTTAAACGATTTAAATTTTTCAAAAAATTTAAATTGCTTCCAAATGTAAAATCAACTACTGTGTTTGTATTGTGATAAATGAAGAGCACCATACAATGTGTTTTGAAATCTCTCAAAGGTCAAATAGAGTGAGATTTAAACGATTAAAAAAAATTTAGATTGCTTTCAAATGTAAAATCAAGTACTACGAATGTATTGTGACAGATAGAGAACAACATACAATGTGTTTTGAAACCTCTCAAGGGTCAAATAGAGTGAAATTTCAACGATTTAAATTTTTTGAAAAAGTGCTTCCACATTTTAAATCAAGTACTATATTTGTATTGTGACAGATGGAAACATCATATAATGTGTTTTGAAATCTATAGTAAAAATCGTTGGGGGGAACTTAAAGTGGCCGCTGACCGCGAGTGGCCGTTGATTTCGGGTGGCCGCTAAGACAAGTTTGACTATACTTTATTTGTATTGTGAGATATAGAGAACATTATAGAATGTGTTTTGAAACCTCTCAAGGGTCAAATAGAGTGAGATTTAAACGATTTAAATTTTTCAAAAAATTTAAATATCTTCCAAATGTAAAATCAACTACTATGTTTGTATTGTGATAAATGGAGAACAGCATACAATGTGTTTTGAAATCTCTCAAGGGTCAAATAGAGTGAGATTTAAACGATTTAAATTTTTTGAAAATTTTAAATTGCTTTCAAATATAAAATCAAGTACTACAAATGTATTGTGGCAGATAGACAACAGCATACAATGTGTTTTGAAACCTCTCAAGGGTCAAATAGAGTGAAATTTCAACGATTTAAATTATTCAAAAAATTTAAATTGCTTCCAAATATAAAATCAAGTACTATATGTGTACTGTGATAAATAGAGAACATTGCACAAGGTGTTTTTAAACCTCTCAGAGGTCAAATATAGTGAGATTTAAACAATTTAAATTTTTCAACAAATTTAAATTGCTTCCAAATGTGAAATCAAGTACTATATATGTATTGTGAGATATAGAGAACATCATACAATGTGTTTTGAAACATCTCAGAGGTCAAATAGAGTGAGATTTAAACGATTTAAACTTTTCAAAAAATTTTAATTGCTTCTAAATGTAAAATTAAGTACTATTTTTGTATTGTGACAATAAGAGAACATCATACAATGTGTTTTGATACCTCTCAGAGGTCAAATGGAGTGAGATTTAAACGATTTAAATTTTTCAAAAAATTTAAATTGTTTCCAAATGTAAAATCAAGCGCAATATCAGATTTCAAAACACATTGTCTGATGTTGTCTTTCTGTCAAAATACACATGTAATGCATTTAGTTACATTTGGAAGATATTTAAAATTTTTGAAAAATTTAAATCGTTTCAATCTCACTCAATTTTACCTTTGAGAGATTTCAAAACACATTGTTCGGTGTTCTCCATCTGTCAAAATACATATTTCATCTTCAATTTTTTATTTGGATGAAATTTAAATTTTTTGAAAAATTTAAATCGTTCAAATCTTGCTTTAGTCGATCTCTGAGATATTTCAAAACACATTGTATGGTGTTCTCCATCTGTCAAAATACAGATTTCATAATCGGTTTTTTATTTGGATGAAATTTAATTTTTTTGAAAAATTTAAATCGTTTAAATCTAGCTTTATTCGGCCTCTGAGATATTTCAAAACACTTTGTATAATGATCTCCATCTGTCAAAATACAGATATAGTATTTGATTTTACATTTGTAAGCAATTTAAATTTTTTGAAAAATTTAAATCGTTTAAATCTCACTCTATTTAACCTCTGAGATGTTTCAAAACACATTGTATGATGTTCTCTATATCTCACAATACATATTTAGTACTTGATTTTACATTTGAAAGCAATTTAAATTTTTTGAAAAATTTAAATCATTTAAATCTCATCTTTCTGACCTTTGAAGGTTTTCAAAACACATTGTATGGTGTTCTCCATCAATCAAAATACAAATATGATACTCGGTTACACAACTGGAAGCAATTTTAATTTTTTTTTGAAAAATCTAAATATTTCAAATCTCACTCTATTGGACCTTTGAGAGATTTCAAAACAGGTAGTATGATGTTGTCTATCTGTCAAAATACAAATAAAGTATTCAATTTTACATTTGGGAGCAATTAAAATCTTTGAAAATTTTAAATCATTTAATTTTCACTCTTATTGTCCTTTGAGACATTTCAAAAAACACCATATGTTGTTATCGATCTTTTAAAATGCAGATGTAGTCCATGTTTAGACAATTTAGAAACCATATCAATATTTTGAAAAATTTAAATTGATTAAATTTCATAATTTTTTACCTTTGAAAGATTTCAAATTACGTGGTCTAACGTTTTCAATCCTTAAAAATACTTTAATAGTTCTTGTTTTACCCTTGAAAGCAATTTAAAACAAAATTGAAAAATTTAAATTGTTTCAATTTCACTATATTTGACCTCAAAGAATTTCCAATTACACTGTGTAACAAGCCAAAGATCGTCGTGTACAGTCATTCACACCAATTGCAAGCATCCTTCACAATGAGTTTGACATGTTCTGTCAAAACAGAATGCTAATGTACCTGAGCTGATAGTTTCTGAATAAGTGCATTAAAAATCACAAGAAATATACCGTTGGAAACCTCTCAAAAAGATCTATTTGATCGTTTTAAAAAGTTTTCAAATCAGTCAAGAAATGAACGAGATATGACGTTTTACATACATCAAAAGGATATCCACCGAAGATCAAAGAGATCTAAAGAGTACCGTACTAACCGCAAGGATCCTTGATAATGAATTTAACATGTCCTGTCAAAATGAAAGGCTAACGTACCTGAGCTTATTTTTTCAGTTTGAAATATGAATTTTTAAAAGAAAAGTTCTAAGAGTGCATTTTCACTCCAGTGTCGTAACACACCTGAGCTTATATCATGTTCATTATTGCACTCACATACAAAACAAATACATTTTTGGAAAGTGCTCGCCAAGATCTATTTGATGACATAAAAAAAATTAAAATTGGATAAAAAAAATTTTTTTGAAAAATTTAAATTAAAAATTTGAAAAATTTTAACAACTTCTTAAAAATTTAAAAGCCCGTTACAAATGAAGAGTTCACATTTAATCATTCATGAAAGTTTAAAATCTCTATTTTGCGTAGTATTCTGTATGAAGGTCGGACAAAAATTGTAGAATTTACGTCATATTTCACGACCAGAAGTAAAATTAGAAAAATTGAAAATATAGGTTTGAGCCAAAACTGTTTCCTTTTATCTCCGAAAATTTCATAAAGATCCATTGAACCGTTACTGAGATATCGTTGAAGGAAAAAAAAATAAGAAGAAGAAGAAAAAGAAACTTTACAATAATAGAAGGGTCTTCCGCTGAAGACGGAAGACCCTAATAATAATAAAGGTAAAAAAGAAACCGAAAAATAATAGAAGGGTCTTCCGCTGAAGACGGAAGACCCTAATAATAATAAGAAACAGTAGAATCACTAGAAGGTCTTCCGTGAAGACGGAAGACCTTAATAATCTTTACCATCAGAATCAGTAGAAGGTCTTCCGTTGGAAACACTGATGCCCCCGTATGGCAACATAGCAAAGATTAAGCTTTTCTTAAATGCAAATTTAATTAATTGGTACAAAGAGTAGGGTATTCTCACTGGAAAACAATTGTGAAATTTGAAAGTAAGCCAATGTTAAAGTTTTTTAATAAGTACAAAAATCTCCTAGGTCAAGGTCAAAAGGTCAATGTAATTAGTATCAAATGAAAGGTCTTGCCACATACATTAGAATACTTGTGTAGAGCATGAAAGCCCTAGTCCTAACCTATCAGAAGTTATAGCCAACGTTCAATTTTTTAAAAATTAGGTCAAACTCTAACGTCAAGGTCAAAGGGTCTTGTTATCAAATGAAAGGTCATGTCATAAGGATCAAATATGTAAAGTATGAAAGCACTAGCCCTAACTCTTAAAAAGTTATGGTCAAGGTTTGCTTTTTTAAAGTGGGTCAATCGTCAAGGTCAAAGTTCTTGGTGTCCATTGAAAGTCATAACTCCAATAAATCAAAAGTTATGGGCAAGGTTAAAGTTTTTGCGGACAGAGAGACAGCTAGACAGACGGACGGACACGACAAAAACGATAAACCCACGAAAATTCGTTTACGGATGCATAAAAATCTTAAGGTAGTAATAGTTGTACTGGTTCAAATGGGGACCCCATGGGGTAGGGCTGGACCGTAATGTGTGAGGGGGAGTCAAATGAATAAATTTAAAAAAATCTGCTCAATAACAGCAAAGCCAGTTGTTATATTGATATGGAAGCATCATCAGGTTGTTTAGATTCAAGCCCCCCCCCCATGTAAACTCTCAGTACTGAAGTGATTTTTTTTCTCTCTAGCCAGTGTGCTAAGATGAGCAATGTTGCCCATGAGCCTTTTGTTTTTCTGTACTATTTTCGTGATGAATGCATCAGTATTTGATTATTTGATCATATACAGTAAAGCACGCATATGACGAAAAATCAAAAACACCTATCTTGAAACAGTCCCTTATACTTTAACTTGACAAACACTGTATCAGGTACAAGTATTTTAGTTAATAACAGGTATGCTAAGAAAATATTAACTTTTGAAATAATCAGGCTTTCAGATATTGATTCCCATGGGACGTGGATCACAAAAATCATACTTTGAGACAATCCCTAGAGTATTATACGCATTTATTTCACATAAATCCTACTTTATCACCATCCCTAGAGTTTTAAACAACTTTGAATTATTATTTTTATTTAGTGTAAAAGTAAATTGAAGAATAAGGATATAAAACGACACAATTTATTTTGCCAAGGTATTTTCAATGAAAATTTCCCCAAAAATATGCCATTCACCAGAGTTTGACACACACCTGTTAAATTATCTTGTTAACATTGTGTCTTAATATGAACAAAAATTCTATTGCAGAATTTTTTTAATCATCACTTTAATACCACAAACTCGCATTTTCCCATTACTTCCTATAGTAATCATCGATTTTCGTTACCTACTTTTGAAACGCTCCCTAGTAAAAATCTATATCGATGACCATATATTTTTTTCATCGATTTTAACTCACAAAAAGTCACTTTACCTCATATTAATATTTTAGTAAATTTTCTATTGTAGAAATGAATTAGGTCCGTCGTCGTTAATAAGAATTTTTAGCTCGATAATAGTTGTTTATTTTCACATTTCATTATGTATATAGTTTTTGTAATTAAAGCAATGTATCAAATTTTCTTGTAAGTTGTAAACCTATTTAGGCACCACATTACGTCCAAAGAATTATGAAAAATTGAGAAATAAAAAAATATCATTTTTTATACAAAGCCTCCTGATTTTGCAAAGGAGTAAAAAGACAAAATGTACAATTTAAAGGATTGAAAGAACCGGGATCAAGTTCTGATCGAAGGAATAAGCCAATTTGAATTTTAAAAAAATGATAAGATAATAAGTCGATCAATTGGATTTGATTTTAAAAATATATCTAAAAATCTAAATTTACGTGAGGGAAAAGTATGACTATTTGTAATAATTGCAACAGTTGTCCCTAATGATTGATCATACTGAAATAAATATTCTCCATATCATTGATCATGAATTGTTGTTTTGTTGACGCGCTTGTTGTTGTCGTTGTCTTACCTGTCGTCTTTATTGTTGTGAATAAATGTAAAAAAGTAAAAATAAATCATTATTTTTTGCTGATCCAGCGTAACATATAACAATTACCCAACTTTGGTAAGGAACAAAGTTAAACACACTTAAATACATTAATCTCAGAGGGCAACCTCTGCAAGCTTCACATACACCTCTAATTTCGTATAAATACTAGTATTAGTTTGGGTTGTCCTATAATTAAATGGCAACAAAAATATATAAACATTGATGGTTTTGTATGTTTTGCCAAAGAGGTTACATGGTTAGTAAATCTTTTGACTTTGTTTCCTTAATTTCAAAATAAAAATGAATATTAATCAAAACGAAATAGATTTGTATATATTGAAGTTATTTTCATATGATTCCATTTCTTTTTTTTTTTTCTGTGATCACTCTTTGAAAGTTAGCGGAGTAGATTTCTTGATAATTCTACCGAAATGTAAATTAAAAAATATACAAATGTAAACACAAATATACTTTTTGGATTTTATTTACTCCAAAGATTATAATATGTTCGGTTAAAAAGCGCATTGATTAAACTTAGTTGAATTTTCATTATCTTTTCTAAGTGTATTAGATGTACAAATTCGTCAACATTTGGTAACATTCTTTCAAGCAAACACATTCATCATTTGCTTCGTTTTAAGCTACCAAGCAGAGACAATTTGCGTTGAAACATTTCATTAAGAACAGTACCCAGCTGCCTATTGTCTAAGATTTTACAAACTCAACAGTTCACTTCCAACTTAATTTTCAGACATTGACGGTGTATCTATACTCAAGTTGCATTTTCAAAGCGGAGTCTAAATATTGCTTGGTTAACAAAAGATGGTCAACGTTATCTTGTATTCATCTACAATATTCATTTCATAAAGGTGAGCTAAAGGTCACACCTTAATTTTTCGATACTAGGATCTTCTGCATGAAAGTTACGCTTTGCAATGCGTATCTAAGAATGGCTAATCTGCAAATCAAATGAAATTCCATATTGCACACATTTAACATCATAAAGCTAGTTCTCTTGTTTTAAAAAATATTGAGTTATTATGTGTCATATCTTCATATAAAACATTGCACAATAATTAAAATTCGTTGTTTGATATCATCCTGGTTTACCGGTGTAACGACGAAAAGTGACCCCCGTAGAATATTGCCCTGGGGGTCACTTTTCTACGTAGAAAAATGACCCCTGGTCAATATTCTACGACAAGTAGGGTCATTTTTCGACTGTAGAAAAACATTCCAGATCAGTATTTCTACGACTTCACACACGTTGAAAAATGACCCCCATAGAAATTTGACCCCCTGCTTTTTTATACAATAACACCTATTATCTGTGTCTCCTGCTATTTTTTCATACTTCCAAATGCAATTTGGGGAAATGTTTTTATGTACTTTAATCTTTTCCAATATATATTTGATTGCATATCTTAAAAGTAGCATCACAATCAATGTATCTGGTATGGATTTATTTTTGGCTTACAGAATCCCAATGAAAAACTTCAAGAGTACTGTGCAGCAATATATTAAAAAAGTGGTGTGACTCAGATGTGGATACTCAAAAATTCCAAAGAACTTTTGGAAAATTTGAAATCTTAAGATTTTTCCAAAGTCAACAGTTTAAAAACTTTAGACTTTTCAAGTTTATACACAACCATTCCCCACGACAAATTAAAGTTCAGGCTTTTTTATATAATTAACAGCTGCTTTTTCAATAAAAATGGAACTCGAAAATTTACTTACCTGGTCATTGGTCATTTGCAAAATTATTTTGTTAAAACACATTCTGATTGCACACACCAGTACTCTGAAGTTGACATCAAAGATGCTTGAGTTTCTGATAAACAATATCTACATGGTTTTTTGAGACCAGGTCTTCCAACAATCTATTGAAATTCCCATGGGTACCAATTGCGCTATGTATCAGCAGACCTAATTTTGTATTCGGTTGTGCAAAATCATATGCGTGGAAAGAAGAAAACACTTGCTGTGGCCTTCAAATCGATATTTAGATATATTGACGAAGTATTGTCAATTAACAGTGGTTATTTACATTCCTACGTCGATAAGATATATCCTGGTATGCTAGAGAAAAATATACCACAGAGTCTGACATATCTGTTTCATACTTGGATATTTTACTTGCAAAACGACGTTAATTATAATCTAACAACCAAGCTATATAATTAACGTGATGACTTGAACTTTTCTATCGTCAACTTCCATTACTTATGCAGCAATATTCCTTCATCACCTGCATACGGAGTATATATATTTCTCAGCTTTTTTGATACATAAGAACATGCTCTGCGTATTAACATTTTCTAAAACGAGGTAAATTATTGACAAGCAAGTTGATGAAACAAGAATTTTAGTAGTCTCGTTTAAAGTCATCCATTAGTAAGTTCTATGGCTGATACAATGACCTTGTCAGCAAATACAATTTATCATTGAGTCAAATGCTGACTGATGTTTTTCATACTAATTGTTTATCCATAATTTATACACTGAATTGACGACGGATTTTTCCGTTATTTCCTGATTATGACAAGGAGCACACGGCGGATGTGAACGGTCAGTAGGGGAGGCTCACTCCTCCATTGTACCTGATCCCACCTCTGATGTTTCGGAGGTCCGTGTTTGCTCTGCACCTATTTTGTATTGTGTAATGGACTTTGATATTGAATACTGTTCCTGATCTACATATCTCTTCTTCATTGAGAAGCATACATTAATGATTATATTTTTTGGTGATTTTGTTTATTATTCAAAGGTTTTGTTCCGAAAATGGCATAATATGTTTCTGATAACCATAATTTTTTTACAAATCCTAAAAGCACTGCATAGAAGCCAGAAAAGAAACGTAATTTAGTTATATAAATTCAATTCCCTTAGCTTTTACCTTTCAACTTAGATATACATTTGTATGCATTCTGCTTTAAAATACATACTTTTAAACTACCTTATATCAGGCAATATACTTTTCCTTGTATATATAGGGAAAACGGGAAATACCATACACATCGAGAACGTTCTTATAATGATATTTTAAAAAATCCTCTAAAACTAGCAAAAATTTACATCTTAGTGAATAATAATTTAAACCTTCAGAGATATCTATAAATTCAAAAAATACCTTTCCTTTTCAACACTTTTAGCCCATAGACACCTGTCAAATGGTTGCTGTAACATACCCTTTCTTCTGAAATTTTATAGACACTAACTTTGCATACAAGTAACTTCGATATCTAAGCATGTAAAGTCCTGGCACAAACCGTCCAAAAGTTAATGCCAAAGTAAAAGTTACTTTACTAGGAATATTTGTGTAAAGGTGTTTCAAACTCCAAGGTCATGGTCAAAAGGTCAAAATTGGTTGTACACATAAAAGGTCTTGTCACAAAAATACAACTGAAATATGTAAGACATAGTCCCATCCAGTCTAAAGTTATGGGCAAGGTTCAAGTATTTGCGGACAAATAGACAAACAGACAGAAGGACGGGCAGGTAAAAAAAACTATATACCCCCGAAACCGTATAGTTTCATAATCCAACATTTGATGTTGTTTTTTTCTTTTGGTAAAAAACTCTTAAAATCATCACATGTAAGTACATGTAGAACGAAGAAAGTGATACTACATGTGTTAATTTTTGGAAAGACGAGCACCTCTTTTTCGTTTAATCATGTTTTATGCTACAACCCCCATTTTGCTATGGTTTTGTTGACTCTAGCAAACGACAAGACATTTTACAGGTTTTGAGCTTACCACTTTTTATTTCATTTGTATCATAGGTCAGAGGCAATTAAATTTCGTACTTATTTTTACAAATTAAATCATCCCTATTTTTTATGAGAAGCTTGAAACTTCAATCATAGAAAAGGAATTTTTTATAAGATCTAATTTTATAAGCTTGCGCCCTTTTTCGCGCCAGTTTTATTAGTCTTGTCCCATGATCCCTTGCACAATAACGAAGTCATGGGACAAGACTATACAGTCTTAAAAGTACATGGATCAAAAAAGTTAAACTTTTGAAAAATAAAACTTTATTTTGAGTTTTGTAAATTATTTATTCAGGGTAAAATCAAAGAGATTTATAATGAATTAATTATGGAAAATTTTTAAACTTTTTTTCAGACATTAGCGAGAAAATGACCTTTCTTAAAGATTAAATTGACAACTGTGGAAACTAACTGAAATGTAATAAACGATTCTATGAATGTGCGTGTCTTTGCTCTAATAGCCTTAGAACATTTAAATAGATATTGTTTTTCTTTAATGGGGATAAAACAGTTTATATTATTAATGTTATATAGGTATTGTATACCGTAGCTTTAATTTCGTTATTTAAGCTTAAAGGCTTTCAGAAATTAACACTTGAAAGCATAAGGCAGCTTAATATTACCCGTATTCATTCGCCTAACAAGAATATTCCTACCAAAACGAGTGTTTTTGCATCTCAAAATGACAAGGGGTCATTATTCTACGGGGTCATTTTTCTACAGTGCACACGGAGAAAAACGACCCCAAGGCCATAATTTCTACGGAAAAGTGGGTCATTTTTCTACGTAGAATATTGACCAGGGGGTCAGTTTTCTACGTAGAAAAATGACCCCCGGTCAATATTCTACGGGGGTCACTTTTCGTCGTTACACCGGAAAAAATATCAACTTTCTAATGATATTTGAACTTCTATGAACTATACTCGTATTTTCCTCTAACCTGGCCAAAATGTCTTTTGGTTGTTTAGATTTAATATAAGTGTTGTTTAAACCAGAGTACCACTATACATGTAGATGTGCATTATCAATGTATTGAAAAAAGATTTAAGTTATGAATGAGTAGTGAATACACCATTTTTTGAATTGTAGGACAAACATTGAAAATGGGAAAGAAATACAATACAGCTTGCTGCCCTAGAAAACTGTTTTTTATACTCAGTCGTACATACTTTTTCTCACCGAGCAGATATCAAGGGCTGAGTTGTGGTTTCCCAGACCTATCAACCCTTTCCCCTGCCTACATATCTCTTCATTCTCAATATTTTATTTAAAAAAAATAATGTATGAAGATAAATAGCCAGTGTTTAACATACCTAAAAGGAAACCATCCGTCAAAGAAACGTACAACCTATAAACAATCAAGTTGTAAAAATATCATTCTTGCTTAATTCAGAGAAGTATATGCCTTGATGTTTTGAGGTTAGAAAGAAATAAAGAAAAACAATTATTACTCATTAAACTTGGATACACTTCAGAGGTCTGGTAATATTGAATAGGTTATAGAAACAAGATCATTAAAATAATTGCAAATTCTAGAATAACTATGTTAAATATACTAGTATTACGTGAAGGGTTTGTTGCCTGGTAGAAGATAAACAAACAAAAACAGGAAGAAAGTAAAGAAAGTAAAAAAATTACAAACAAAACTAAAAGAAAAAGAAAGTTCCTCATATTGAATCGTAGTTCATGAATACCGAAAACAAATTACATGTAGAATGTCGTGACAGATTAGGGGTCAAAAGATTATCAGGATTAGATATAACAATGAGCTTTACTTTCCAATCTCTAATCACAGGCACTTGTTTCTGTAATAATTTTTTGACCCATAGTATAATGATAACACAAGGTATCTAACTCCGATTTACACCGAATACCCCCCTCCCTTAGAATCGCGCTCATTTACACTTCCAGAGGAAATGCACAGGTAAACTGTTAATACCTATGTCATCTGCGATAATTTATCTACACAACCATACATGGCTTGCTTTTCCTTGTTCTCTTTAATCTCCGTAAACAGCGTCAAAACTCTACTCGCAGAGTGGAAAAGTCGAACTATACCATAGAACGGTATATGCTGAGCTCGGGCAAAGAGAAAAATTAAAGAATGCGTGGGTTTAAAAATTCAATTCCAGATTTTAAATATTGTATCGAATGAATAAAATTTCATAGTGTCTTATTTTCCATAATAACACTACGATGTTTTCCGATGTAATTTTAGAAACAGATTTTTAGCCAATCAAATTCGAGGTCTAATTCTTTGCCCGATACTATATTATACGATTCTATGGTATAGTTCGACTTTTCCACCCTGCGAGTGGAGTTTTGACGCTGTTTACGGAGATTAAAGAAAACAAGGAAAAGCAATCCATATACGGTTGTGTAGATAAATTATCGTAGATGACATAGGTATAAACAGTTTACCCGTGCATTTCCTCAGAAAGTGTAAATGAGCGCGATTCTAAGGGAGGGGGGTACTCGGTGTAAATCGGAGTTAGATACCTTGTGTTATTATTATACTATGGGTCAAAAATTTATTACAGAAACAAGTGCCTGTGTCTCTAATACAGTAAAAAAAATGAAAACATGTCAGACAATTGTATTTATGAGCGAAACTGGTTTGGAAATGGATTTGAAAATGAGTAAATACTGATTATTTAATATCATATATAATGAAGGTTCAAATAAGTGGCAATTTGATCATAAGCACAGTATTTCTTTCTTACTTTGTACTTTTTACTTTGCGTTCACTAATGTCTGAAATCAAACAGATGTGTGTACAGATTGAGATGTTTCTTCATTTCGGACACAGAGTTTGGACCGATTTAGATCATTATTCATGTATCATTAGAGGTATTATTTAGACCTTTAATGAATATTGGAGAGAGGTGTATGACCGAATTAATTATAATGAGATAATTTTTATTTTGAGAGTGTGTCTGTAATTGAGATCATTTTTACGGATTCGTGTGAAAGATAAGAAGTATGAAATTCATATTAGTGATTGACAGAACGATATTCATAGTTCGAAGGACATTTCTTTAAAGATAAAAGCGATTCAATATAATGTGGTGCATTTTCTTTTCATGAGAGTTTGATTGGAAATGTATATATTGACTACTTACCATGTATATATTTTTACAGTTATTTGAAGTTATAAAAAATACAGATTAAGCATTTACAATATTAGGCGCATTTTTAGCTTATTCCATGATGATATTAAAACATTAACTCTCAAACAATTAGAATATTAGTGTGATTTTTTCTTTAAATTAAAGTTTAATAACTTTGTAAATTAAAAGAATAAAAAAAGAAACTTTTTTAAATAGTTAAAAACAGTTCAACCTTCTTGCTTTCTCTTATAAATAATTGAAATTAATAAGTGATTCCTTATAGCGACAATTTACATCAGTCTGCTTAAAATCGAACCTTCACTTGCTCCTCTGTATTTTGATTGGTGTGTGAGGAAAATGGAGCTAGTGAAGGTTTGATTTAAATCAGACTGAGCCTATATCTAATGATTTCCTAAAACCTTAAGATTGCTCTGTAATGCCTAGGTCACATTTAAGCCGATGGTCGGGCGACTAAATTTTTCTGGTCTTGTCGGCTGAAAGAACATAATCGGCCGATACAGTATCGGGCGACACTGAGCAGTCACATTAATTCCTATGGACACCGATGACTTGGATAAATAACACACAAAATCTTTTTTCTTTAGAATTCAGCAATATTTTTTTCATAGATCTATATTCAGATAGGTGACGTGAGTAATGTTTGCAAGGCAAAGTGGCAGAATCTTATAAAATTGTGACTCAATGTTGCAAATGTGTGCAAAATTTTGTATGGAATTGCATAAAAACGACAAATGGTGCATTTCTAAGCAGCAAAGAATACTTAAGATTTCTTTATATCTTACGAATTAATTATTCATGTTATTTCCGTTCAAAAAAATTATATCAATCCATGAATCAAAATTTTGTTTGTGTTATGTATCCTATTCACAAGTCGGCCAATCGTCGACCGATCATCGAGCTCTAAGCTACAGTTTGATTTTAAGCGTCGGCCGAAATTTAAAACACCCTTATTGTCCAACGACGGACGGCCGACTTAATAAACTAACCACCGATGGTCGGACGATGATCAAAGGTTGGTCGACGGATAACTTCAGTTGAAGGAATCGGCCACCGACGCATAAAAAATTATAACTTGGACCGATAGACACAAAATTGGTCGGCCGACAGAAAAAGAGGTCAAAATCGGGCAAGACAACGGCCGGTTAGCTGACGACTGTCACCCGAAGAATCCCATTTTTGCTTCAAAACCCGTCGGCCGTTGGCCATTTTTGGAAATGTGACTGGGGTTTAAAGCATGAACTTCTTTCAATATTTTATAATTAATTTTTGTTTCACTTACACAGAAAGTTGTGCAAACCATTATGAACCCTTTTTGTAATTAATACACAGAAATTCATCAAAATACCTCTGCAAATGAAACGTTTCTCTCTCTTTCAAGTAAGATTTCGACACAATAAGTTAAAACTATGCCTTTCAGTATATTAGAAAACTGTTTGGAATTTAATTTCAAATCTGGTGAGTTGACAGCAATTTTTTTCGTTAAATATCATTTGTTTATTTTATAGCTGTTGTAGTAATGCCGTTATTAGCAAATATAACCTATCATTGGGTCAGTACAGAATTTGACGTAGGCTAACGAAGGTTGGTAAAGTGTTCGATCCGTATTTGGTAGGTACATGAAGGGAGTTAGAATCATGACTGCGACTGATCTAAGTCGACTAAAAATAGGTAGCAAATGTCCTTTAGTACTTTAAAGTGAATGTTGTGTGTCTTTTGGGGAAGCGAGGGCCCTTGTCGCAGTAGGCTTTGGTATGATAAATTTCTTTCACTCTGAAAAGGCCCTAGGTGGCGAAAGGGGGTTTGAATTTAAGGCCTTAACTGTTAAAATAGTTACGTCCTCTACATGAGTGAAATGTTCTAGAACGGGACAGGACGCAAAACAAAAATCAGATTAACTACTATTTATTTGATATATGCTTGATGTACATGTAGATATAATTTGTCTTGGCTGTCAATTTCCTCAGTAAAGAAAAACACAGCTTCTCATCAACTGTCATTCATTACAATAACAAATACAAGAAAACAGCCTACAAAATTATTTCAAAGATTACTTTGTACCAAGAATACGCAATTTTTAGGAAATATCTCATCAGAAAACTAAAATAATGTATAACCCAGCGCAAAATGGACAAAGCAAACCAATTTTCTTGAAAACAAAAATTTCATTTTTCTAATAACAAACTCTTCTACATGTAAGCCCTTATAATGTTGAAGTGATGCTACTTTATATTCCCAGATAAGTACTTAAGCAATCTCGGTCATTACAGCAGACTACTCCATTTGATGGCAAAATGTCCTTGATAAAAGTGCAGTACTCCTTCTGTCAAGGTTAATTTTTTTTTTAAATTAGTTTCATCATGAATTTATAGCACGTAAACTATAATGTATGTAGACTAATAAATATGAACTTAGGTATGTATTTATACGTGTAATTGTTAATGTAAAATTGAGAAGAAATGTTTCTTAAAGGAATAATGTAAGTGTTTTTTTTTTTAAATTACCTCTAGTCATCAAATATTTTCCTAATGTTGGCATATGTCAATGCAATTAATTACCTTTAAACAATGTATTGTAGACTTTCCTCGATAAATTCGTATCATACAATGCAACTGTCGTCCGAATACATGTCCGATTCCACACATAGTTTAATGATTCGGCACGTATAGGATACTGCACCTTCAGAAATAAATATAATACTCTCTACTGCAACCTAAATGTACACGTCGTTCCTCATTAGATAGTTACAACATCGATTTTTCTCAACAGAATTCTTTATTTATAAATGAAGGAAACATCAATATACTTCATAATTTGCAATTTTTATGACCTTTATAATAGAGACAGTCTTTCTGAGGAGTCTGCTTTAAGTTTGACAAACTTGTATATCTTGCTTGATCAGGTTAAAAAAAATACAATCAGTAAGATTTTCCATTTCATTCTTCTGTAATAACAGATCCAAATGATATGCTTACTCCTCTATCTGTCTATTGTCCCTGATCCAACCTCTGCTTTCAGAGGTTTGCTTTTGATCTGCTCACAAGTTCGTTTAAACGGAATTTTTAGTCCGATAATTCTTGGGTTTTTTCACGTTTCATTATGCATAGTCTATATAATTAAGGTCTTCCGTCTTCAGCGGAAGACCTTCTTGTTATTCTTAGGTTTCTTTTCCACTATTTTTATTATCAAGGTCTTCCGTCTTCAGCGGAAGACCTTGTTATTCTTAGGTTTCTTTTCCACTATTTTTAAGGTCTTCCGTCTTCAGCGGAAGACCTTCTTGTTATTCTTAGGTTTCTTTTTCACTTTTATTAAGGTCTTCCGTCTTCAGCAGAAGACCTTCTTGTTATTCTAAGGTTGCTTTTTCACTTTTATTATTATTAAGGTCTTTCGTCTTCACGGAAGACCTTATAGTGATTCTACTGTTTCTTATTATTATCATTATTATTATTATTATTATTATTCCGCCCATCTAATTTTGTGCACGCGATTTCTCAAAGACTACTGGATGGATTTTCATGAAATTCAGGGAAACAATGTGTTATTATCTGAAGTTATTTTATCCGAGATAATATTCGCTTCCGGTGCCAAGTTACGGGACATTTCCTGATTTTAAAATGACATTTTGTCTGCGGATTATCTCAAGAACGGTTAAAGATATCAAAATGAAACTTTCAGGGATGATAGATCGTTGTAATTACTATCCAGGACGCAACTTTTCGTTCGTCGTCAGCACTTCCTGTTATTACCAGATGCGAATTTCAAAAGTCGATTTTTCTAACTTTTTTGTTTTTCAATATTTTTGAAGTATTTTAAGCTTTGGTAATAGAGACCTTTCCAATGATGCTTACTATATAATCTGTTTGAATATTGACAAATCCAAAGTCTAAATATTAACATTCAAAAATCTGAAGCGGGTCCAAAATGGCGGCTGTCTCCGTAGACTCTGCCATTTCGCGAGTAGGGATTTATGGAGGCAGCTGAGCGTTTGATTAAACGATTCTGACATAAGGCTACATGAAATGTAAAAAACTACTTCGACTCTCACGTAGTAGTGAAATGGTTGGAGGAGTTCTGAAGCGGGTCCAAAATGGCGGCTGTCTCCGTAGACTCTGCCATTTCGCGAGAAGGGATTTAAGGAGGCAGCTGAGCGTTTGATTGAACGATTCTGACATAAGGCTACATGAAATGTAAAAAACTACTTCGACTCTCACGTAGTAGTGAAATGGTTGGAGGAGTTACCTCCTGTTTCTTGTTTATATTATAATAGATAATCAAAGTAAATATTGTAATTAATTGGTCAATTGACAAAAGAATTATACAAGTATTATTGATAAATGATGTTCTGCTAGAAAATAATAATAGTGTTGCCAAAAGAAAGGCAATCTGTTGTATTTTATCAATATGATATCTGATAACTTATGTTCATTGATTAAGTTGAGATACAAGGGGACCGTACAGCCAATTGGCTTGTGTCTTCACTTGGTACAGAAACCAGTTAGTGTATCTATCAAATCGAATTGTGCAAAGTTGCCATAGTCAGTGACTAGTTTAAATATAGCTGTGTGACAATAACTATAGGTTTGTCATTAGGACAGGGAAGCTCTTACAAAGTTAAATACTGTTAAAGTATATTGTAGCTACTTGGCTAGAGTTATATAGGCAATTTGGTCAGCAGTAAGACACCAGGCTAAATCAAGAGGCACCAGGCAGGTGGCTGTTGACTTATATAGTCAGTTTTATAGTGAGGCAATTGTCATATGGCACCAGACAGGTGCCGGTATTAACTGAAGATATATAATTGTACAAAGCACTTAGGTAATTTGATTTAAAGACACCAGACAGGTGTGATATTATTATCTGTATATATTGCATTCAATCATATCCCAAGTAAAACTCGGTAATCCGAGCACGGACCTACTGACCGCTCAGGTCCAACACGTTACAGTAGTAAGTTTCATTTAGTGTCAATCTTAAAACTTAATTTCCGTTTCACTGCTTTAGTGTAACTGGGCTAGATACGATATGTAATGTGTATAATGTGTTACATATACTTTCTTTACGTCGAAATAAAATAAAGGCGCTAAGAATGTTTTATTTTTAAAATTTAATTGAAGCTATCATACCTATTTAATAGATCAGTTCAAAGAAAAGGCGCGAATATGTACTCGTGGCGTTGTGCGCGAAATTATGAATGCTTTTTATAATTCTTAGACAGGTGAACTGTTGCAAAAGTATACACAAGTATGTTTAGAGCAGTACCACCGTGTATATCCCAACATGCGGGGTGTATACTATGTTGTGCGTGGGGTGTATGCTTCCGAAGCGAGAAAAAGGGGGTCAATGTATGTTCTTTGTCCATTTTCTCAATTTACGTATATCTTTCGCCAGACAGCATATGCCTACGGAAGGAAGCATTGTCTAAGGAGTATATGGATACCTGTGAATCCACTGGACACCTTCTAGTTTTTTCAAACACCTCAACACAATTCCGAGGATCGGAGCAAGATTGGCGCTACACTGTGTTTATGATCAAATATCAGAACAAAGCTTTGTTTTATCGTCACTTTTATATTATTGTTAAATACATTTTTACAATAAAAACGTTTGTACAAATTGTCTGTAAATAAAACAGTTCGTATATAAAGAAATTGACGAAAAATCAATGTTGTGTCCGGGGTGTATGCAACATGTTGTACGCGGGGTGTATACCCCTCATCTTACTCCATAGAATCATTGTCTTAAATGTCATTAAGAAATTGTAAACAATTGACTTTTGTTCTATTTGTTTTTTTTTATTATTATTCATCAGTTTTGTAATAGCACAACTTCAGGTTCATGAATTCGATTTACTGGAAATAAAATTGAAACACGTTCATCGTACTTTTGGCTTTGCATGCACATGGAAGTAAATGTACAGGGTATACATTGTTTAATAAATGCTTCACACATGCATAGATTTGAACATTTAACATTTCCTCATAATTTTTCAATACCCTTTAAATGAGTTTGAAAATATTTAGCTTTTTGTAATTACATAAACACCATAAAAATGTTCTCGTTCATGTAGTATGTATATATTGTATACTTTGAACCCGCCAGGAGCCCATATATGGCAGTAAACTATTTGTTTTATTTTGAGGCATTATATTTTGCTCAATCGGCAATCCTCGGCTGACTCCGCTACTCTCTATTTAATCGGCAATCCTCGGCTGACTCCGCTACGCTCCATTCATGTGCGAGGTACGAGTTATCCGAGGAACTCCGTTTGGTATTTTACTGAGTACATACTTTCTAGGAATGGGCCCGAAGAGGGTTTTTTGTGTCTAAGTTCCTTTTTGGGGGAGGGGGGGGGGTAACTGTGCATTTTTATAGCCGGCCTTACATGTTTATTGTGATATTTAAAATATGAAATCTTTTCAGATAAGGAAAAATGAGTCGACATATTGCGAAAAATTGAAAGGAAATTAATATACATGTATCAGACAGACACGTAGTATCACCCCCTTTTTGTTCCAGTCACAACTTTTTACTACAGAAAATGAAAGTCAGGTTGTTTTCTTGCATCATAGTCAAAAATGGTTATGTAGTATGTTTAAGTTAAGAAAAAGGAAAATCATTACTGAAAAAAATGGGACCTTCAACCCCAACAAATAGGAGTTTGAGTTTCGATAAGCCCCCCCCCTTTTTTTAATAGCTAGTCAACTTATGTCAAGGTTTTTTTTTTTCGGGTATCCCCCCCTTCAAAAAAGATTCTACATCACTGACATAAATGCTTAAGAATATATGTAATGATAACATAAATGATTTTATGATTACGTAGTTTTAGATCATTGCACCATCTACAATGTAGCATTTAGTCAGATAACAATCGCTCCTTGCACATCTAGCGCCTTTTATGTTTGAATATGATAGTTTGTTTTTTATTCTTTTTTAGATTTAGTTGATTTGTTTTTTACTTCAGTAAGTTTATGGAAATTACACTTTGGTTCGGCATTAGTTTTAAGGTCTTTTATCAACACTATCTGTCACTTTTAAACCTGTGTGAATATAATATTTCCATGGCACTGATACTTTGCACTACACAATCCTATGAAAAATATGGGGTATACACCCCGCGTACAACATGTTGCATACACCCCGGACACAACATTGATTTTTCGTCAATTTCTTTATATACGAACTGTTTTATTTACAGACAATTTGTACAAACGTTTATATTGTAAAAATGTATTTAACAATAATATAAAACTGACGATAAAACAAAGCTTTGTTCTGATATTTTGATCATAAACACAGTGTAGCGCCAATCTTGCTACGATCCCCAGAATTGTGTTGAGGTGTTTGAAAAAACTAGAAGGTGTCCAGTGGATTCAAAGGTATCCATATACTCCTTAGACAATGCTTCCTTCCGTAGGCATATGCTTTCTGGCGAAAAATATCCGTAAGTTGAGAAAATAGACAAAGAACGTACATTGACCCCCTTTTTCTCGCTTCGGAAGCATACACCCCGCGCACAACATAGTATACACCCCGCATGTTGGGATATACACGGTGAGTACTCCCAATAGCTTAATGGTAAGCGCGTTGGGGATAAAAAAGTAAAAAAAAAAGCGCATGCACGTTGGCGACATGGGTTCAATCCTCCTTGTGACCAAAATTTTGAATCTCTTTTCAGCTCGATTTTACGTGGGTTTCTTTTCCTAAAACGGACGGAAGACCTCTCGTTGCTCGCAACGAGATCGTATCTAGTTAATATTCTTTTTTTTCTTACCGATTTTGTGCACGCGATTTCTCAAAAACGGCTCGATGGATTTCCATGAAACTTTCAGGACTTATGTAACATAACTTGAACCTTATGCATTTTTTTTCCGATTTGATGACGTCACTTACAGTTTGGAGATATTGTCGATTTTATGATTTTTGAAGGGTCAGGTTGTCTCCAGACTTTCTCAATTATGACTCAAGATAGAATCATGAAACTTTGAGGTATGATAGACCAAAGTATATAGATATGTATAAAGTATTTCATTTTTTTCGGAAGTGCCGCACGTCGGCGCTCGCTATGGCCCGAAAATTGACGTATCGCGATTTTCAAAATTTTTAACACCTTTTCTATGATATCTTTTTACCTGGAAATATTTTGTTAAAACATATAGAACAAAAGAAGTGTATAATTTCAAGATCTTTCAAATGATATCTTGTAAAAGGGACTGGCCCCTAAAATAGGGGGCCTAGAGGGGCCGAAATTTTTTTCTTTATAGCTCAAAAAGTATTGAGAATTCGTAATACGTCAAAGAAGCAAAGTTGTTAAAAATGTCAAGCTTTATCTATTAGAGTCGTCAAAATACGTCCGGCGTCGTCACTTCCGGCCAAACCGGAAGTAGTCGGAAAACGCGTATTTCCGTTCTTGACAAGTTTTTGGAAAACATTTGTCTCTATGAGCATAAAAATAAATTTTCAGTCCGTCGGCGTCACTTCCGGTCAAACCGGAAGTAGCCAAAAATAGCTTATTTAGAAGGTTTGTGATAAAAAATTGAAATTATAAAATCACTGGAGACGACCTAGCTCATTGTTTTCTTTTTTGATGTCACTTTCGGCACTTCCGGTCAAAACCGGACGGAAGACCTACTCGTTGCTTTGCAACGAGCTTTGCTCTAGTTATTAAGGTCTTCCGTCTTCAGCGGAAGACCTTCTTGTTATTCTTCGGTTTCTTTTTCACTTTTTTTCCTCTATTTAAGGTCTTCCGTCTTCAGCGGAAGACGTTCTTGTTATTCTTAGGTTTCTTTTCCACTTTTATTATTAAGGTCTTCCGTCTTCAGCGGAAGACCTTATTGTTTTTATTCGGTTTCTTTTTCACTTTTATTATTATTTTTTTTCTTACCGATTTTGTGCACGCGATTTCTCGAAAACGGCTCAACAAAATCTTATGAAACTTTCAGGACGTATGGAACATTACTTGAACCTCATGTTTTTTTTCCGTTTCGATGACGTCACTTCCGGTCTAGAGTTATCGTCGATTTTCTGATTTTTAAGGGTCATTTTGTCCACAATTTTCCAGAAAAACGGCTCTAGATAGAAACTTCAAACTTTGAAGCTAGGTAGAGCTATGTCTGGAGAGGTGCATTAGGTATTTCAAATTTACCGGAAGTGACGCTCGTCGGCTCTCGCTATGGCCCGAAAATAGACCTATCACAAATTTCAAAATTTCTCACACCTTTTCTTCGATATCTTTTTACCTGAAAATATTTTGTGAAAAGGTATAGAACAAAAGAAGTGCAGAATTTAAAGATCTTTCAAATGATATCTCGAGAAAAGGGCTGGCTCCTAAATTTAAGGGCCAAGAGGGGCCAACAGTTTTTTGTTTATATCTCAAAACGTATTGAGAATTTGTAATACGTCAAAGAAGCAAAGTTGTTCAAAATGACAAGCTTAATCTATTGAAGTCGTCAGAAAACGTCCGGCGTCGTCACTTCCGGCCTAACATGAAGTAGTCGAAAAACGCGTATTTTTGCCGTTCTTGACAAGTTTTTTGGTAAAAAATGTCTCTAGAAGCAAAATAATAATTTTTTAGACCGTTGTCGTCACTTCCGGTCAAACCGGAAGTAGAAAAAATTGCTTATTTTTGCATTAATTAACATAGTGTTAAAGGATTCAAACCATTTTTAGGCGTTATTTCTCATTTTTGTTAAAAATTAATGCTACTTCCGGTCAAACAGGACGGAAGACATACTCGTTGCTTTGCAACGAGCTTTGCTCTAGTTATTATTAGGGTCTTCCGTCTTCAGCGGAAGACCCTTCTATTATTCTTCGGTTTCTTTTTCACTTTTATTATTAGGGTCTTCCGTCTCCAGCGGAAGACCCTTCTATTATTGTATTGTTTCTTTTTCACTTTTATTATTATTATTTTTTTCTTTACACATTTTTGTGCAGACGATTTCTCAGAGATGCTTAGGTGGATTGACTTGAAATTTTCAGGAAAGATGTATCATGAACTAAACCTTATTCATTCTTTTCATTTTTTGAAAAATCACTTCCGGTCGGAAGTTATCGCCCTTTAATCGAATTTTAGTGACCATTTTGTCCGGACAAAAACTCAAAAACGAC
The DNA here is from genome assembly GCA_003671525.1 of Saccostrea glomerata. Taxonomy (NCBI): domain Eukaryota; kingdom Metazoa; phylum Mollusca; class Bivalvia; order Ostreida; family Ostreidae; genus Saccostrea; species Saccostrea glomerata. The sequence continues at coordinate 120,011 of PRKT01000278.1, forward strand.
AAAAGCTAGAATGTTGTCCTTTTCAGGACTAATAGAAGACATATTGTAGTTTTGCACCTGTACTTTCAAATCTTCCGGAAGTGCCTAGTATGGAAGCTCGGTAGGGGTCGAAATCTAGGACACGAATTATGAGTGATTTTTTGAGACATTTTGCATCATATCTCTTAAAGTATAAATATTTTGTGAAAACATACTGAACAATATTTGTGAAGAATGACAAGATCTTTCATATGATATCAAGAAAAAAGTGCTGACTCATCACACTAGGGG
>PRKT01000278.1:146874-204222 GCA_003671525.1 Saccostrea glomerata
ACATGGGCGCAGACATTTTGGACACCCAAGGTTGTGCGGAGGAGAAAATGCTACCTGGCGCGTGATTGGTCAATAAGAGAAAAGACTTGTTATGTATTTGACAAGTGAAATAAAGTTGATAAAAATCTCATATCAAGACTTGGGTTTCTTTGAGATATATAGGAGTTACAGGTAAAAATTTGAAGGGAGGGGTGCCCTTTGGTTAGAGATTTTCATTTGGTGTCAAACGCACCTTGTTGTAAACAAATGGAAATTGAAAGTAAAAGTGCCGCGTGACGGTATATTTTTTCTGGCATGTTTTGTTTTCCAATATCTCGAACTTTCACGACAAAAAGGCCATTTGCCCGAAATTCAATATATGTATGAGTGACAGGGGCTGAAGTTTGTATGGAAGTCTATGGGAAAACATTTAGTGGTGTTTGTCCTATCATTATGGCGGACTTTTGACACAATTCTGGATTATTTTGATCACTGTAAAGGGGGCCCTTATTTCCCGACAATTAAAAAAGACCCAGGGGGCGCTTATAGGGGTAGGGGCGGTTAATAGGGATTATACGGTATGTGAAATCTACGTAAAATGCACGTCCTTGGTTCGTGTATTATGTGTATTGTTGATATTTATTTGGTTATGAAATATAAGTATACTAATATATTATACAATTTAATTAATTGTAGTTCATCGTATGGTTCAATCAACCAGTGGTGCAGGGAATTGATAGTCAGCCTTGATTGGATCAGATTCTTCGCCCGTGAAAATTATACAAAGGAATGCAACATTTTGTAAGTACACTGTGTCTATGTATGTCTATAACATTTTCTTTAGTAATAATTATTTATAAGCATACTAATACAAATTTTAATATGAAGTTAACTATAATTTTTTTTAATCATGTTAATTGAATCCAAGTACCGGAAAATATTCCTTTGTCTGATTTTTACGAGTTGATGGCATCAACTCAAGTTATGTTACTGGTAAGGGATTCCCCATGTATCGAAACTAATCACATTTTCGTTGGAGTATTTTGCAAACAGATTCTTGTATAATATTGGCTTATTTACAATATTCATGATCTACAGAAAAAGAATATGTTTCCTGATATGATTTGAAGTGTTTATAAACTTAAATACTTATTATTTTATTTTTTTGGAATTTGTGTCAATCCGCGAGAGAAAATAGTGCAAGGGGCATGCAGTCAAAAATTGTGACATGTCGTGCAAACAAATTTTTGATTTTAAAGTCAATAAATACTAGTATTTTCAACTATTTCATCTTATTTTCAGTAATTAATAATAAATTTTGAAAGAAAATTTACACAATTAAATATTGTACAAACCAGGTTATTTTTACAAGACTGACGTGTTAGTGGTATATAAATAAACTAATCCTTTCGCTGATCCAATATGCCAATGACCAGTTCAATTTTCCCCAGATAACTAGTGTTGAAGTGTTTATCTTATATTTGTAAACGAAGCGAGAAACACCTAGTTAAGATAGTCGAAGTAAATCAAATATTAATCAGAAAGGGAAGAAATGAGCTGTACCAGTTGATAAAACATTTTTATGTAAATGCTATTACTTCTTGTGCAAACAATAATAGAACCACTGTCTTCCACAATTTAGATCTGCATCACAACAAGTTTTAAATACAGTAAAGGTCACTTAACACGCCTGTGATTCTTATCTCATTAATTTTCTGTGCTACTCTGGAAAGAGAGTTCCTTAACTATATCCACCTGTGTCTTACTATCAGATGCTGGCAAATTTGATAAGTGAATTTTAAGTACAGAAGACAGTGAAAAATAATAACCAAAAAAAAAAAATACAGAAAAATTAAATCGGGTGCTATTCATTAATAAAATGAGAAATGTTTGTTTAGTTAAATGTTAATCAAGAGAGTGAAAAATCAAATATATTCAATAGAAAATAGATTATTTAAACGATGAATATACTATGCCATTGTAATAAAGTAGTAGTCTTAGGTCAAAAAGCCAAAAAGAATTGAAATATTAATCCTTCATGAATTTATCAATGAAAGTCATGTAGTTGAATTACAAAAGAGCTAAATTGAAAGAAATGAAATATTACATGTGCAAATCAATGAATTGAAGTCAGGTAGGTATATTTCAAGAGTGTTTAAACCAAACGAAAAAAACATTGAATTAAAATGTTCATTTCAAATAAAAGTCTAAAGTCATTGAATTTTAAGAGCAGTTAAATCGGGAGAATAGGGGTATTTATTTTGCATATCAAAGACCATACAAGACAAAGAGTTGAATTTCTCGATTGGCTAAATCAAGAAAATATCAAATATACATGCAAAGTTTGAAAGACGAAGAGCTGAATTTCAATAACCATATTAAACAAATCAAGAATTTTGAATTTTGTAATACAAGTAATATGCATATCAATGAAAATAGAGAATTTGAAATTTAAGAGTGGCTCAATCACGAGAAATAAAACATATTGATGTGCACTGAAAATGTTAAATTATTTGTCAATTTATGAAAATAGTGAAAATATTTGATGTGTATATTATTGTGCATATTAATGATTTTATTCATTTGTGCTCTTTGTAAGTTATTATTCCTTATTTTAATATTGTTGAAGGTTGGTCCTCTTAGTTTGAAATATTTGTGTGAAAAACTGCTTTATTTTTTTTTCATCAGAGCACATTACACTTATTACCCAAATATGTATCAGTGACCTCAACTCATTTTAACAGTAAGTAGTTTATCCTTACTTCGTACGTTCGAATCCCACTATGGGACGTGGCGACCGGTCCTTCAGATGAGAATGTATAAATCGAGGTCCTGTGTCGCAGTATGTGCTGGAACAATCATCCATCACTGATCTATGGCCATAAAGTGCCGAGCATAGGGCAAAATTTGCAGCTCTACATTGGCAAGTGGTGATGCCTAGTCAAATGAATAAAAATTCTCGAGAGGGATGTTAAACAACGTACAAACAATACCATCAACTCGTAGCAGTACTTTCATTTAAATTATTCATGTATATTTATTTTTATCGTTTGAAATAACGTGTTATGAACATTGTATCGAACAAATTTCTTTCACATCTTTATTTCTTTTATTAATAGACTTTTGCTCTAGAGGGTGGATTCTTCAGTTCATTTCTTTCATTCGTGGGACTTAACTACAGATGTATATGCGTGATTAAAATCAATGGATCCGCCACTTTGTGGAACTTAGAAGTGTAAGACAGACGCGTAATTTGAAGAACGTTGATGTGATAACTGTGACCCCCTTTTCACTAGGAATATAAATTTTGTCAAGCAGTGATTTTTGAGATTCAGTGATTGTATCCAAATTTGTGTTTGTCTTTAAAATACAAACTAAAATGAATTCTCTCACAATCGTAATACTAGATTATAACTCATATAAATATTACGCAACTTGAATAAAAAAAAATCATTAGAATTTGAAATGTATTTGTTTATAAAGTAAAACGTAATAGTAATTCAAGGTGATTTCAACCAAATATCAACGTTTGTACAACCAAAAAATTTCAACCAAATCTCAACCTAATTACAACCATTGTTCACTTTTGTTCAATGTTGATATTTGACGTTGAAACAACGTTGCAGCTTCAACGCTGCATCAACTTTCATTTGCTACCAAAAATCAACCATAAATCAACCAAAAATTCAACATATTTTCAACGTTTATTCAATGTTGAAAATTGACGTTGAAACAACGTTATGTTTCAACGTTGCCTCAACTTTAATATGCAACCAAAATTCAACGTTGATTCAACGTTGAATCAACGTTGAAATGCCTGCTGGGTGCAAGCACCCAATTTCTACAATGAAATACATACATTCTACACAACACTAGAAATGCTAAAGGTTGACTATGCAGGCGCAACACCTATATAAGATATTCCAATATAGCAATATCATAATGGAAAATATTCGCCGAGTATAAGTATGTGAGGCTAAAGTTCCAAGATATTAAATTTAATAAATGTGCAGATTTGCAGAATTATCTGCTAAACATCCTTCCACAACAAGAAATTCTCCCTCAAAAATATTGCTTCTTTGTAGCTTTTCTGAGCAGTTTTTTGTTTCGTTGAATGTTAAAACATTAATATTGTTGAATTTAAATATATTATAAGAATTGAAGTTTAATAAAATAGTTTCGAAGCAAGAGGATCTGCGTGAACTTTTCTAAAAAGCTTGCGAGTGACATACATGTACCTTAATTGAAGTTGAATGACTTTAAGAAAAGATAAAAACAGTTCGACCTCCTTGTTTTCCCTTACAAATATTTGTCGCCCTCTTGGCGCAGTGGTTAGAGCGTCTGCTCTAGAGTTGCGAAGTAAGGATTTGAGCCATACAATCGCGGGTTCAGGAGACTGGTCCTGTGGATGAGACCGTTTAAACCGACTTCCCGTGTCGCAGTAGGTGCTGGCACGAAAAGGACCCTTCCCTGTGCAATGGTCCTGAGTGACAAGTGTAGGAAAAAAATGCAACTCTGCACAGGCAAGTAGTAGGGTCTCCATGTGAGTGAAAAATTCTCGAGAGGGACGTCAAACAATATATAATCAATCAATTAATCAATCTTACAAACATTTGAAATTAATAAACGGTTCCTTGTAGCAACCACGTCAGTCGTATATGTAATAATTATATAAGTCCCAGGAAAACTTTAACGCTTTTCAACATCTTTTGTGTCAGTTAATTTGTTTTGCACACATTTGATTATTACGCATAGAACAATAGGTGTGAAATATGTTTTGGTTACAATTATAGTCTGATTTCTGGTTAAGATTTACCTGTAAGGTATAGCTGTTGTTACAAATGTATCATGAACAGAAGAATGAATATTAATTTAATGTTTATGAATATTTATTGCAAAAAGCGAATTTATTAAACATTTTATTTCATATTAATTATAAAAGAGCAAGAGCCACTTTGGGCCTTATTTGGCCCTGAAAATTTCTGCTAAATCAAAAACCGATTAGTTTAGTTTGCAAATGCAGTATTTATCACTTGAAGTGTTGTTGACCACGTTTCTATTAATCGTGGCGTAATTTCCTAACTAGTCAATACATTATGACGTCATTAAATACGTCATTTTCCTCATATCCTGTAAATTCCTTTGAAATCATGTTTTAGTTTTTGGATCGCAGGCTGTGCTCATATTTTAATTCTTTGCTGAAGGTAGTCAAATACGCATGTTTTCTGCAAATTTCAAGAACATTGTAATTTCTCAAACCTGTTTTTCAATACCTGAATTCTAAAATCGAAATTTTATCATAGAAAATGAAAGCACCAAGTGTCTACTTTATTTTGATATATGAAATGGGAAAGAGGGTGATAGTTAATTAATTGATATAAATACATGGCCACTTTAGGCATAAGATGACCCTTGCTCTTAAATAAATGACCACCATTTCTTGAAAAAAAATCTAAAGCTGGTAATTCAGAAATGGACATTAATTACTTTTCATGTATTATTTTTCATGATTTAGTATAAATTTCTTTCCTGCTATAAAAGGAAAGATTTAAATAATTTAATGCAGGTAATGTATACATAATAATTTTTGTTCTTTTTATTTTTTATGTTATTTTCTATTTCTATCCCATACGTTCACCCTTCTCTTATTTACCAACTTTGGTATAGACAATACCAATTAACTAATTATCTAACCGTGTCAACTTTCCGTTTGCACACATTTTTTCTATGCATGAAATTCAAATACGTGCACAACGGGAACACACCAGACATGTATTATTATCATCATGATGGAATCGTTGATGTTAATTACTGAATAAGTATGAATATTCTTGACGGATTAAGACTATCATAGCAACTTAGACGGTGGAGCGTTTGCTCTGTGTTCAGAAGGCTGGGTTTTCGAATTGCAGTCACGAATGAGAAATGGGCACAAATGTTCACAAATATTCTCTTCGTTAAGAGCTCGGTACTTTGGAGTGAAAGTTGGTCTCACGAAAGATCGATTCCATGTAAAACGACAGACGTTGTCACGATGAGGATCCATCACTGCACAATAATTCTGAGTGCAAAGTGAAGGTCTAAGTTTGAAAACCTTTACCAGTACATATGGTGCAGTCTCTAAATGAGAATATAAATCTCGAGCGACACGCAAAACAACAATCAAATTAACTGATTATTCTTTTGACTCATGCTTGAGGTACGTGTAGATATGCATTGGTATTGACCGTCGATTTCCAAAGAAAAAGCAGAATGTGAAGTGTTAAGTTGTCTCTGACAAAACTGTGTAGTACTTTAAAGAAAAACACAGTTCCTCATCAGTTGATATTCATTACATTAACAAATGCAAGAAAACATCCTATTAATTATTTCAACAATTCAATTTTGTGCTAAGAATATGCACCTTATATTAAAATATTTGATAGGAAAAGTAATTCTTCATGTTTAACTCAGCACATCATTGAAAAAGCAAAACAATTTTCTTAAAAAGAGGAATTTTATTAGATATAAAATCTTTAAAATCAATGTAATGTTAAATGATGCAACCCATGATATTTATAACCCAAGGATTTTGCGTACGCAATGCCGATCATAACAACAGAAGACTTCTCCATTTGATTGGTAAGAGTCCTTTATAGAAGTGCAATTCTCCTTCTGTCAAAGTTAATTTTTAAATTCGTTTCATCATAAATTCTATGGCACATAGACTATTATGAATGTAGATAGATAAATAAATATAACCCTAGGTATTATACGTATATTTATTAATGTAAGATTGAAAAGAAATGTTTTGTTAAGGAATATTTCATAAGTACTGTAAACCAAATTTTATTCCCGTGCGAAAATTTTTCGCGAGAGCCTCATCATCGCAAATATTTTTCGCCGCGAACCTATTCTTGAAGTTTATGTGTCTATTAACAACAGATCCAAAAAGACTTGGATCGCGAAAATTAATCGTCACAGACATGTTTACCCCTGGTAAATCGCGAAATAATGTCGTCGCAAATAAAAGTCGGTTTACAGTATACTTTAAAAAAATTACACTGGCCATCAAGTATTGTGTTGACATTTGAAACGTATCCCTATTACCCTTGAACAATGTACTGTAAACTTTGTTCCATTATAACTCCCTATCATACAACTCTCCTCCGGATAACATGTCTGATTCCAAACGCAGTTTAATGATTCATCACAAGTGGGGCACTGGATACCTTATAAAATAAAGATAAATACTTTCTACTGCAATCTGCTACAATCTAGTTGTACACATGAGAATGAAAACCAAATGCAATGGAAAATACAAGCTCATTCCATCACAACGTTTTTCTTTCTTTAAATGTATTTCGAAATGTCCTAAAACCGTTCTTTATAAGATAGACTATTAAAACACCACTTTTTCACATCAGTATTCTTGCCTTATAAATAAAGGAGACATCAATAGGAAACATCTTTAAGACCATTAATTACTAAAGACATTCTTTCAGAGGGGTCTGTTTTATGTTTACAAACTTGTATACATTATTTTATCATGAAAAAAACGTTTGGTCAACAGGATTTTCTATATTACATGTATTTATCTTAAATAACTATAAGTATATTTACACGACAGGTCCCACTTCTGTTTTCCGACCTTCGTTATTACTCTTCTAGAAATTATTATTATTTAAATATATTTTTAAGCACGAAAATTGTTGGGTTTTTTGACATTTCATTTAAAAGTTATTGATCAAAGTTCGTTTATATTTCAATCACCCAAATTATTCCATTTGAATGTTTTGTAAATTATAAATCCTATTTTGGCACCACAGACAGGGTGTTTCATAACATATGTTACATTTTTAAATCTAATTATTTTTCTTTCCTATCTTACTTATATTACAAACTATATATCATTTTAAACATCAAATTATGGACCGTCGTCACTGCCTTATAGCAGAACACAACAATTGCATTATGTTAACCTTCCATTACATCATGTCAACTCTTTATGACATTTACTCACACTACTATTGCATTGTGTCAACCTTCCATTAAATTATGTCTACTCTTTATGACATTTAATCACACTACTATTGCGTTGTGTCAACCTTCCATTAAATTATGTCTACTCTTTATGATATTTACTCACACTACTATTGCATTATGTCAACCTTCCATTACATTATGTCAATCTTTATGACATTAACCCACACTACTACTGCATTGTGTGAACCTTCCATTATATTATGTCAACTCTTTATGACATTAACCCACACAACCCTTGCATCGTGTCAACTGTCCTTTACATTATGTCAACACTTTATGACATTTACACATTCAACAATTATAATTCATAAACTTGTATTTGTGTATGTTTACTGTTCATGACATTTAATTAAACAACAATTACATTGTGTCAACCTTTCATCATATCATGTCAATTCTTAATGACATTTACACATACTACCGTTACATTTACATCAAGCTTACAGTACAAAATGTCAGTTTTTTATTAACAGATGTGAAAAGCCCATGTCACACTGCATGTACTGTGCGCACTCATCTACATTATGTCGATTCACTATTGCGTTATGCAAACACGGATATCCTCGGCTTTTATATGAGCATAACGTATTTTCCGCGTCCCGAAAGCACTAAAATTGGCGGGAGAGAAAACGGTCGTAGAAGAATTTTTTTTAGAGATTTGAGAATGGCATCTTTAAATAAAATCTTTAAGCGACAAATGGTTGACAATCTTGAAACGTGCAAAGCCTTAACACTGCGACTGTGAATTAAATTCACGTCGAAATTCAATGGGTTTACATTAATCTGGTTAAATAAATCAAATATTACGAGTTGTGCAGCAATTTTTTTCTTTTCATTTTTATTAAATTATTATTATTATTTTTTTTTTTTTGGATAAAAGTCTTAAAATTCTGATCTTACTAATAACATTGTCATAAGTTTTTTTTAATCAGTCTTTAACTTTCCTTTTTAAAAAAAAAAAAAAAGTGTTAACACATCGTATAACACACATGTACTGGTGGGTTGGAGGGGGAAGGGGTGAATCCCGTCCTACCATCTTTAGCGATCAAAATATACATAAAATTAAATAAATTTATTGGTTTTCCATTGTATTACATTGCATTAGTTTCATATAAAGTTTAGCTGAATTGAGTTGAAAACTTTTTTATATAAAACTATCACTCTAAAAAAAGTTTTACTTGTTGTTTTTAAAATAAGATATTAGATTAAGAAAAACTAGTAATTATTAGTAATCCATTTAGTCAGAATAGCAAGTAAATGACTATCATGGTTAGTAATTGTAAACATAATTAGTAATAAGGATGAATTCATTTACTTATAAAATGATTAACTAAGTATCAATAGAATTACTTAAATTATAGGAATTGTATTACTTTAAGTTAGTAAATGAACTACTCATTTTTGTTAAATTATTATTACTTAATTTAGAGATAATATGCTTTCTATTTACTAAATTTTATGAATTATTACTAAGTAAATGTAATTCTAAAATTAATTAAAATCTAGAATATTATTACTCAAAAGAATACTAAGTAAATGAAATGCTTATCATATTTACTAAAATCGACATTATTTACTAGAAACACTGCAAGGTACCGACCCTCTGACATGTGAGTACTACCCACAGATTTCTTTATCAGAGTTCCCTAATTGGGCCCTCTGAATAGTTTAATAGAAGAAATCTACTTATGATGGAAACAATTATACTTTCTATTTCTTTTGCCAATTTCTCTGTAATTGTTTTATTATATATAACAATAAAACATTTGATTCCAACTTCGACAGCATTAAAACTTGAATAAGTTGTATCTTTTTAAGGACCATTTTAAAAATGGTTAAACATTTCAAGTACTTAATATCGCATTTTTATTAGTGTGACTTTTTTTTCACATGAAGGAATATTTAGAAGAAAGATAACTCCTCCTCACAGACAATTAGTGATTAGACTACCATATTTAAGTAATTACTGATCTGAATTCTCCTTGATTTAGTAAATGAATTTTTGTTTTAAGTAAATCAATTAAATACAATTCAAACAAGATGTGTTTGTGAAACACCTATGCCCCTGTATGGCAACATAGCAAAGGTTAAACTTTTCTTATATGCAAATTTAAATTATTGGGATTTCTTGATATCTCCAAGGTCAAAAGGTCAAGGTTATTGGTATCTAATGAAAGGTCTTACCACAAAAAATACATATGTGAAATATGGAAACACTTGCCTCAACCCTTCAGAAGTTATGGTCAAGGTTACCAATTTTGAAATGTAGGTCAAACTCCAAGGTCAAGGACAAAGGGACAGATTTGGTGGTACCGAAAGAAAGGTCTTGTCACAAGGATGAACTATGTAAAGTATGAATGCACTAATTCTAATCCTTTTAAAGTTACGATCAAGGTTTGCTTTTTAAAAGTGGGTCAAACTCCAAGGTCAAGGTCAAAGGGTCAAAGTTCTTGGTATCCTATAAATGGTCTTCTCAAAATGATTACATATATGTAAGTATGAAAGCACTATTCCTTACCGTTCAAAAGTTATGGCCAAGGTTAAAGTTTTTTTTCACAAGGATAGAAATCTCCAAGGTCAAGGTCAAAATTTCATAGTTGTTGGTATTCAATGAAAGTTCTTTCAACAAAAAATATATATGTGAAGAATAAATGTCCTGGTATTTACTGTTCAAAAGATTTGGATAAAGAATAAGTTAGGGTTTTTTGTGTATAAGTGGGTCAAGGTCAAATTTGGTGATATTCAAAGAAAGGTATTGTCACAAGGAGTACACGTGTGAAATATGAAAGTCATAGCTCCGCTAAATCAAAAGTTATGGGCAAGGTTAAAGTTTCTACGGATAAACAGACAAACAGAGAGACAGCTAGACAGACAGACGGACACGACAAAAACTATATACCCCCGAAACTTCGTTTACGGGGGCATTAAAATATTAATTATATAGTAAATAGTGGTAAAATGTAAGTAAAGACCAAGTAATGTTATTACTTATATACACAAATTTAAGTAAATATAAATTACTAAGTAAAACATTTTAGTGTGTAAGTAAAACAATTCTTTAAAATACAAAAATCAAGTAAAACATTTGAATCTAGTAATTGACATATATTTCAGTAATTGATTTTAAATTTTAAGTAAATGCTTAGTAATTATCTATTACTTATCTTTGTTATTTCAAGTAAAAAATGACTACTAAGTAAAACTTTTTTAAGAGTGATAAAGCCTGAGAGCTTCTCCGCTTTCCCTTTTGGTCTCCAACCATATACCGCCCCCCTTCCTTGTTCAAGATTCTCATATCCGTCACTGATATGTGACCATGCATGCTTACTAAGGCATATTCAGCTGATTTAGATCAAGGACTGGTAGATTTTTGTACATGTAATAGAATTCTGGCTCTGGAATGGTTGAAAAGGTTACTACTGTATAGCAGGTTAAAATAGCGGTCGGAAAAGGTCGCGATTTGCTCAATTTTCAGCAAATCGCGGTCGTTTGAATTCGCGGAAAGGAAAAAAAAGACATACATTTTTTTTAAACAGTACTTGCAGGCATTTTTCTTAAGTTATATATTGTGTGAACTAGCTGTCATTTCCAGTCTCTTTTATATCGCGCATATCAGACAGGAAAGGCAAGTCTATATATTGTGTCAACTATGAGACCGATTGAATAATTACGAAACACCGGACTGATCCCGATTTGAAGTAAAGATAATGTTACGCCTCTAGAATTTTTTTTTATTTCCCAGTCCAAATAAAAAAAAATATACAGTACTGAGTAGTCCAAATCCTGAACTTTTAATCATATAATTGAAATTAATTGTTTCTACCCTGTTTACTACGTTTGTGCCTTGATTAAAGGTAATGATTGAGTGATACGTACGAGTGAAATTAAACAAGCTAATTATAGATGGCAAAATTACCGTAATCGTTAGCTATAAAAATTTATTTAACAATTCATATTAAGCTTTGAAAACACAAACAACTACGTGTTTGTAATTGATCCATACGCTCGCGTAAATATAAAGATCTAATCACCGATGATAATAAAATTTCAGTTTATCCTTATAAATAATTTCAAGAATTCAAAGTACTCAGAAGTACAGAGAGCCGGGCTCATTTTACAGAGTAGAGTGAAATTTCTTACATGAATCACGTTTACATTCTGATGAAAAAATTATTTTAAAACTATCAATATAAATGATAAAACACTGACAGTGAGTTTTTCAATCCTAATACCACGGTCCGATTTTGTCAGAATCAGAATTAATCTAGAACCGCAGGTGAATGTAAACAAACAGGCCAGTCTGGTTCCCTCTGTTGCAACCACTATTGAAATAACGACCACTATTGAAATAATTATATCAATAGTGGTTGAGAGTGCATTCCAATAGCAAACATATTAAGTAACCACTATTGAAATACGACCACTTATGATTGAAATAATTATTTCAATAGTGGTTACTAACTATGTTTCCTATTGAAATGCACTCTCAACCACTATTGATATAATTATTTCAATACTGGTCGTTATTTCAATAGTGGTTGCAACATTCCTCTCCTGCTTTACCTCGTATGTGTTGAGAACTACGATAACACTGATTATCAAAAATCCTTACGCTAATGAACTATGTTCTTTGACTTAGGACTGGAAGTTTTCAAAGTCATTGCTACTAATGCTTATTCATATCTATTAGATAAAACTTCGTTTTATTTTTGTTGCTTTATTTAGCGTTTGTATGATCTCAAAAGCGGTTGAGAGTAAGAACTATATTTTTGCACGTAACTTTAAAATGGCGACTATGGGGTTGACTTCCTGCCAGGATGACATAAGCCGGCAATTGCTCTTTGAGCAATAAGCCCGGCTATAAATTGTCCAAGCCCAAAAATCCTATATCGGGGAGGGGGTCCAACTTCGATCAGTCCTAATTTTTTTTTCAGATATACTACATAACCCTCAGCGGACTATACTTCAACAAACAGTGGGGGTGGGGCTGTACTTTCAATGAACATTACATTTTCTATAGTAAAGTTATGTCTGGGAAAAGAGGGGGGGTGATATTTTGTGCCTTTAGTTCTTTCTAATCAATCAGGACCACTCCACCCCCTTGCAAGTCATTAAAACACGGTCGTCAATATTCATTGTATACTAGATATACAGCTTTGAAATAATGTAAATGTAATTTTACATCAGGTAATGCACTTTTGGAGCCAACATAAAGAGATAACATTATATAAAGATTTTTTTAGATCACGTAAGAAAGAGTTGACATAACGTGATTATATATCCACATCACGGAATGGAGTTTTGACATAATGTAATAAAGTTTTGATATAATATAAAGATATGTTCACATTATTTAATACACTTTTTACACCACGAAATAAAGCACTGACATAAAGGTAAGATGCATTCACCTCACACCATGATGCTCTCGTCGTAAAATAAAGATAAATCCATATCACGCAATAATGCTTTGATATAATAGAAATAAACACCCTAAAAAAGGAATGCTTTTTTTTACTTCATATGATGATAAGTTTCATTATAAAACACAATTTACTTTACGTAATGCAATTTTGACCTCATATATTAAAAAAATGTTATTAAGTAAAGAACATTCATTTAACGTAATAAAGTTTTAACACAATGTAAACACATTATCATTTCACATAATGGATTTTTTACATCAAGTTATGAAGTGCTGACATAATGAAAGGATGTATTTACTACATGTATTGCAGCATTGACATGATGTTAAGATATTTTTACATCATCTCATAAAAAATTGACATAACGTAAAGATGTGTTCACATCATGTAATGATAAATTGACATAATAAATGCATAATTGTATGCTATAAGGCAGTGATGGCGTTCCATGTTAAAATGTCCAGGAAATCACGTTCTTGCAGTGATTAATACGTTAAATCGCGACCACCAATGAGTACCTCGCAGTTATCTAATTACTACCGCTCTTTTGTGGGGAGTCAAAAAATTGTTTACAGTAGTGACAATAAAATGATTCAAACAATCTAATGCTGAAATAACGATGTTTTGTCATATATTCAACTCCAAATAGTAGATTGTCAAATAAGGAAAGTTTAGAATATTTTATCTGCTTAAAAATGTGACGATTTTCAATGAAAATTTAACGAGAAGAGTCCGCTCAATTAAAAATATCGTTAAAAATGTGACAATTTAGGATTGGTTCCTCTCAAAAATATATTAGACTGGTTCAGCGATTGTTTAGCGAGGTATTCCACCAGGAATTTTTTTACTTATCTGTCCTTTTAAATGCTAAAATGATCGATCTTTGATAGCACATTGCCCCCACCCAACATACGATTCCTACCTCCTTCGCGAAAGAGTTCCGCTAAGTTAAGTAATCGCGATATCAAGTATTGTGCTATAAACACCGATGTCAAAAATTGAATATTTCTCTAAATGTACTTGACTTATCCACTCAGTACTGAATTATAAAGCCGTTTTTGTTCAATTGATGCCGCCAATATTCATTCTATTCATTCACAAGTTAATGAAATAAATTTTCCAAAAGAATGGAAACTTTTTAGGATGCTTATCAGAAGGCTGTTGACAAGGTTAAAGGACAGGTACGGACAATATGCCTTAAATGACAATATTCCAGTAAGCTAAGCTAAAGACTTTAAGAAGCGGGGAATTCATTGGAGACTTTTAGACGTGTAGAAAACTTCTGAGAAAAGTGTCTGATAGATGATCACAGATATTTATTTTGTCAACATCAGCATTTTCAGCATATAATGAACTTTCAGATATAATTTAAAGTTATTAGGCCACAGATTTTCTATAATCCAAGGAAATTAAGATTTTGACATTCTCAATTTTTGGGCTCTTTTCTGTAGGGGTTCTTAAGGAACAGGGCCTACAATCATAGACCACAGATACTGGTTGAGTTGACAAAGAACATACACCTTCAAATAAGAGGTGTCTATAAAGCAAAAATACTTGACAAAGTTTTATAAAAAATTCAAGAAGCAACTTTCATTTGTTAATGAATTAATGGAGATCATTTATAATGTGAACTTTTGACGTTGTGAAATTCAACGTAACACAAATGACGCAACTTGGAAATTTCGGTAATTTTCAATAATGTTGAAGATTTTGTTCAGTATTCAATATTTTAGTTGGTGATTGTACTTTATGAATCTAATGGACATGTGCATCAATTTTATACAAAGACTTATCTATATTTGTGTGTGTGTGTGTGTTTTTGAAATTCAAGATTCAAAAAGTAACATATATTATGAAACACCCTGTACATCCAAAGATTATATGAAAATTTGAGGGATTAAATAATATCATTTGTTACATAAAGCCTCTTGATTTTGCAAAATAGGAAAAAGACAAAACGTTCAATCTAGAGGATTGAAAATAACCGGGATCTATTTTTCTAATCAGGGGTTAGCCAATTTGAATAAAAATCGATAAGTCAATTAGTCTATCATTACAAATTGTTGTAATAATTTATATTTAACAATTAAAATTCACTTGAGGAAAAAATTATGCAAAGTATATATTATGGTTATAATTGCAACAGTTGTGTTAAATAATTGATCTGGTTGAATTTTTCGCTCATAAAATAAGGTATTTTATTTTAAACGATACGAAATTAAAAAAAATCTATCACCTTGTTTAATTGTTGCGCTTGTAATTGTTGTAGCTGCAGTTGTACTTGTTGTCTTTATTGTTGTGTCTAAATGTAAATAGTAAAAAGAAATTAACATAGTTTGCTGATCCAGCGTAACATTGGTACATTTACCTAACTTTTTTGCCAGAACAAATTTAAATACCCTTAAAACACATATACTTTTATATTTTTTCCAAGACAACCAATGTTATCGGCGAAAAAGCGAAGTTTTTTTAGCAACTTAATTGAATTTCATTATTAGCTCTACTGGTCAGAGACCAGAAGAGCTTATGCGATAGAATGCGTCCGTCGTCCGTCCGTCTGTCTGTCTGTCTGTAAACAATCTTTCAAAATGCTACTCCTCCTACAGTTTTGGTCTGATTTCAATATAACTTGGCACACAAGTAGACTACACTAAGATACATAATTCTGTGTATCGGTTTTTGATTTCGATGAACGGTGTTGCCGTGGTTACTAGAAATAGAAATTTCTGTGAAATTCTTTCAAAATACTACTCCTTCTACATTTTTGGTCTGATTTCAATATAACTTACCACACAAGTATACTACACTAAGATACATAATTCTGTGTATCGATTTTTGATTTCAATTAACGGTGTTAACGTTGTTGCTAAAAATAAAGAATTTCTGTGAAATTCTTTCAAAATGCTACTCCTCCTACATTTTTGGTCTGATTTCAATATAACTTGGCACACAAGTAGACTACACTAAGATATGTTATTCTTTATATTGGTTTTTGATTTCGATGAACGGTGTTGCCATGGTAACTAAAATTAGAAATTTCTGTTAAAAAATCTCAAAATGCTACTCCTCCTGCAGTTTAAGTCTGATTATAATATAATGTGGCATGCAAGTAGACTATACAAAGAACATAAAGAGACTTAATCAAGGATCATTATTCTTTTTATTGCTGTGGTAAAGTTTCAATTCCCAACTTCTTAAGAACTTTTCTCTTCCTTTGCTATAAGTACAAACCAGTAGAGCTTCAGTCTCGACAGAGACTTCTGGTATTTTCAAAGCGTATTAGATGTGCCAAATATTTCTTTCATTTTGTAACATTCTTCCAAACAAATGAACAAATTCACCCTAATGCGCCGTTTTATCCATCAAGCAGAGACCATCTGCGTAGAAACATTTTGGTAAAAGTACTTTACCTATGGTCTAAGATTTTAAAAACTCACCATTTCGCATCCTACTTAACTTAAGCAAGTTTATCAAAGAGGAGCCTAAACAGTCCTTAATACAAAAGAAGAATGTACATACATATTCATCTACAAAATTCCTTTAATAAAGGTTAGTCTAAAATGAGGTTATTTTTTTTTTTGTAGAATTTTGCTGTTATACGAGAATATAATTTGAAGCAATGCATTTCTCTAAGGATTGTGGTTTCAGAGATAATTGAGGAAAATTCAATGATTTTAATCAATGGTCAAGCGAGAATTTGCCCTTCGCTCAGGGCTTGCCTTAAGAGCTCATAGTGACGAGTGCACAAAAAGCTGTTTTCGTTGCTTTTGGCTATTATACTGTATACGTGTACTTATTATACAAGCCATACATTAGAACCAAATTTTGATCAAAGCAATATGAGCTGCATTTTTGAAAACTTTTTTTTGCTGTCAAAATATGCAGTTACGATAAAATTGTATGTAATTTAAAACTTTACGATGAGTTAGACGCAAAAAAGTATTAAATTGTTTCAGAAAAAATAAGTTCTATGCAATGGGCATCTGAGCTCATAAACATGTATAAATGCTTATAATTAACACCCTGTCTCTCAAAATTCAAAAGTCTTATGCTAAGGATGTATTCTTATGATAAGCGGAAAAAAACGTGCATTATACTTTCCAAATGCTTATATTTTTCTGATAGTGTAATATCCAAGGAATAATTTAAAGACAAGAAAAGTGTATGTTAGTGTTCATCTAAGAGAGATTCAACCCTTTGAACATAGGCCAAAAAAGAGCATTGGAAATTTCATTAAATGCTACTAGACCATAAAATACCTCATAAAACTTATAAATACAGTGAATTATAACTTGATTTGGCTTAAATTTACTTGAAAGCAAAATATCAGCAAATAAATACCAAATAGATAACTTGTACCCAAAAATGTTGTTCATCCATGTCAAAATTAGGCACATTTTTCCCTATAAAATTGCTCGAAAAACCAGAGGAAAACATATTTCTACAATTAAACTTTTAAAGAAAATTGTTGTACACTTTCTTTAGGTATTATGGCTCCTTTTCATAGCATGAAAAGTAGTGGTTAGTGTGCATATAAGAAAGTTTTGATATTTTTTATATCCCCACCCCCTGTTTCTTTTTCAGCATTTAATGAAAATAAATCAAGCATTTAGGCGTCAAAGTATGTGTTTTATTCACCAAATATTCAAAATTAATAGTGTGAAAATTTAAGGTAGTAATTGCAATTTTGTTAAGAAAAGATTTTTAAGAACAAAAAGTTATCATTTAACACATAAAACTTCATAATAATCTGTTGGATGTCCTCTCTTTCTCTTGCCCTGCTGGGTTCTGGATTGGGTCCTGGTTTGTGGTGTTGGATGGTGGTTTCACAGGGATTATTCAAATCCAGTCCCACTTTCTCAATCTGATTTTCATAGTTTTCTCCATCTGATTTTATTGGTTCTTAAACCCTGCTCTCTTTTAAAGACCTTCATTAGTGATTCTCCTGAAAACAAGACTTACCTGTAAAAAATTATTTTAGAAAAAATTCGATTATAATTTACTTGTAATATCATTGTTCAAAAAATGTAAAATCATTATTTTGTCTATCTGACTTTGTTTTTATGAACCCAGGCCTGTAGTCTAGACTCAAATAATTTCTTCACGTTCCATAATGTTTCAGAAATATTCCATTTTTTTAACCCGCATAGGCCACCATAGAATGATGCGACCTAGTTTCTTACCGAATGTTAACAGCTAAAAATAATAGAAGTTATCTTATTATTTTCTTATAGTATGTTTATAAATTTGGGATAGAGACTCTGCATTTACAATATCAAAGGTAATTTATAATAAACCAAGAGCTAAAGTTGCAATAAAAAAGATAATACGAATGTTGTCGTCTGCAAGGCTCTACATGGAGACCTTATATTAGGCCTAACGTTACGTACATGTAACATGTTTATGCTATGTTTGAGTTTGCGATGTGACAGGATACTAAGTATTTTGAAACCTTTGTATCTATAATACATAAACATTGCTATTTTCAATAAGTTTGAAAGCATTGTAAACATACTTTTCCACCGCTACTGGAACTTCATCAACACACTTCGGCGCTCTTGGCTTTCATGTTTTGCGACCGCTTTCGAGAATGTTCCTGTAGGCCTAATTGTGATGTCGGCTTTTTTTATATGTACATTTTAAAATTTCTGTCGGTTGGCTCTTTTAATGGAGTGCCATTCGGCTTTCCTGTCGCTTTGAAACGGGCGATCCCGTCTTCTTGAGTCTTCCCCTGTCGATCATGTCGATTTCACTTGTCAAGTTTCTTAGGCCTATTTCGTAAATATCGCAATTTTGCACACGTGTTGGTCATTAATACAACATAGAAAGAATTTTTATTTAAAATAAATATAGTTAGTCATATTAATCATAAAAACTTTAATAACGTGTTTGTAAATTGTAATCAGTTTGAATTTTACTACATGTCTAAGTACGAAGACCCACTTGGGGTAAAATGATCATAAGAATACATCCTTAAATCGAATTGTTCAGGGTATAATTTGCTTAGTAGGTCAAAGGTCAAGATTAAGTGAATTGTAACGCTGGTATTTTTCATAATGTTGTGTGGCAGTCAGTGTATATGCTGCATGTTAATAGCATACTGTAGATCACTAAATTTTCGCGACACCTTATTTTCGCGAGATAGTCATTGACTCTTGATTAGCGAGACAAAATTTTCGGGAATTGTGGTTATTGCTCTATATGATCTTAAGGGATACTATTATACGCGAGAATTAATTTTTCGTGAGAACACTGTCTCGTGTAACTACGCGAAAATAAAGTTCTCGCGAATAAAAAGTGATTTACAGTAGCATTACCCCTTAAATGTCAAGAATAATTATTCAGTATATTAGTACTTTAACTTTTTGTAAAGGAGATCAAAGGTCATAGTCAAGGGTCACGAGGTTAGTAATCATGGATGAATTCTTTAATTTTACGGTAACTTTCAAAGTTTACTGGATACCGTCTTGTAAACATTTGCTTGCATTATGTTAAAATTGTATTAATTTGTTTTGACAAAAACTTATTCAAAGAATACACCATTTTTAATTTTCAAAATGTCATTGACTTTGTACATACCGATAGAATTGATCAAATACCTGGTGCTAGGCCACAAATACATCTATGAGAATTATGTATAAAATCAAAGTGACATTGAGCAATCAGTCCTTGAGGGCAAAGACAATGACTATGTTCTGTGCAAACTGAAATTAGAAAAAAAACAACTTTATTTTATATAAGTATAGAGCAAACAAGACGTCCATGGGCCTTACAGGTCACCTAAGTATCATGTAAAAATCTTTCCAACAATTGCATTTAGCTCGTATTTTTAACCAGAGGGTATGAAATGTACAATTTTGAAAGAGACACCATTGTTAATTTTAATCATGCAAGAAGCATGCTTCCTTGGATTACAATATACTCAGAGCTGGAGAAGGTGAACGAAGAAAAATGCACATCCACTACCAGTATTAACCAGCAAGTACCCCCACCTCACAGGAACACCTGGTCCTTGGCATACATTTCACAATTTTGGAAATGACACCCATCATCACCATAAATGCTTCGTTAATAACAAGGAGTAGATTAAAAAAATCACGTTCAGTATATAATCATAAGGTCCCTCCTCCCCTGGTACCCCTGACCCAGGGGTCTTGAGATTCACAATTCTGCAAGAATGATCATTGTTCATCATAACTATGTACATGTTTGATATGTTTAAAATACCAATGAACAGAGAAGATTTTCAAAGTATTCATGTATTTTCACTACTTGATCATTAGAGTCCCATCGTAAGGGTCTTCCACACCCCAAGACTTGTGAGCTATGAAATAAAAAAAAAATATTACTTCCAGTTTTGAATAGTTTTTGGACTGACGATTTGCCTGTTACCACTGGAAAGAGAGTCTAAGGAACGCTTTAGAGGGAAAGTTTTGTCAGTGAAAAGTGAATCAACCTGAGAGGAACACCCTTATCATAAACTATGAACACACATATATGGCATGAATATGAAGAAAGAAAAATGACCAATTTATTTAATAAAAGAACAACAGACTTTATTTTTTTTTAATCTTGCATTATTCGTAAATAAAAGGAACTGGTATAATGAGAAAAGATCAAAGTTATTTATTTAACTCAATGCCATATCGCTACCATCAACAAAATCTGTATTGAATGTTGATACCTTTGCATATTTAAAATTGGTGAGTTTCAGTGATACAAATCTCATACTGTGTTCATATGTATAAATATTTGAAAATAATGTGCATTTCTAGTTTTGCTCATTCACATCTTTTCAGCTCAGTTGCCAAAAAACCAACTTAGGGCCTTGGGGCCATAAAACTTAGACGAGCTAACTTTTGTGCCCAGTCTCACTTTTTCCAAAGGAATATATAGTGGAAAAGTGAGACTGAGATCAAAAGTGAGCTCGTCTAAGTTTTAAGGCCCCAAGGCAAGCATAATGACTTTTGTTTAATAAAAGTCATATTTTACTGTGCTTAATATACCTTATGTTTTTTGTTTTAATATTTTAATACATCATTTATATTTTAAGAACAGAAGATATTTTGCAATTGTATTTGATAGGTGTTGTCGTCAATCAATCTGAGATTTTTCGGGTAGATTTCAGTTGTTAAATTTAACACCGAAAAATTGGAAACATTTAGTCATTAAAGACCTTTAATTTTCCTATCCAAAAAATCTAAGTTATAGATTCTCACATTTTAAATTATAATTATTTAATTGAATGTTTCAAGAAAATTGTCTCATGCAAGAACAGCATTTCAAATTATGTTTATACAGTTAATCTAAATTTCACGTATAATTAAAGAGGAAAACTTTTTTAAAAAATTTCATTACAAAATGAAAAAAAAGATCGCATATAAATTGACAAATTCAGTATGATTTTATGTTAAGGGTTTCAGTCCCTAATGGAACCAAATTCTCTACCCTTAAATGTCCGTCAAGTACACAATACTCTGATATTACATTAAAGCATTTTATAGTGGAAAAGGATTGCCCACGAGAAATTTTCAAAAAGTTCATTAATTAAGCAGTAGTTAATTAACAACGATTGCGTTAAAATATATTGGGAAAGGCGTTTTTTCAAAATAAAAATTTAAAATAATTGAATATCAATAAATCCTGTGGTGGAAAGATGCATTGAAATATTAAAGATAAAATGATAACTGAAAACAATTTTTTTACCACCTAATTCTTTTTTAATTAATTTTTTTTATTAATTAAAAAAGGGGAGACAACTCTTACCAAAATTCAAGGTCATGAATTAGGACACATCCCACTAAATATACTTATAGTAATAAATCGGAAGTATGTCTAAATAAACTGAGTATTCAATTCCTACATATCTGTTATGTTTTCAATTTCATTAAATTTCTTCCTATTAGGGATTGAAGACCTTAAAGTTGATGAAACAAAAATATCAGCAGTCTTGTTTAAAGTTATCAATTCGTAAGTCGATCCTACGGTCGATACAATGACCTTGTCAGAAAATACAATTTATCATTGAGTCAAATTCTGACTGACGTTTTTCATACCAAATGTCAGTCTATTATTGGACTTTTGTGAGAAGCGTTGACTTTAACAGTTGACGGCTTATTTTGACATTGATTTGAACCTCGGTTATGTATGGAGGTACTGAATGGATAATAGATAAGTAAACATTAATAGTGGATATAGTTTTTGTTTTAGAGACCCTAACATTATACGAATGCAAGAGATTATTAAAAGTAGTAAAAGTCTATTTACACATAGAATTGACAACGGAATCTTTCGTTATTTCCCGATCATGACAAGGAACAAACCGCGGGGGTGACAGGTGTCGCATAATATTTGGTCCGCCTCGTTTAAAGGTCCTGCCGGTGTAAGGACGAATAATGACCCCCATCGAATAATGACCGGGTGGTCATTTTTCAACGACAAAAATGACCCCCACCCGTAGAAAAAAATCATTTTTTGTAGAAAAAGGGTCCTAGGGGTCATTATTTTATGTGTTAGTCTTATAAAATAATGACCCCCATTGAAAAATGACCCTTTTTAAAGTGATACAAAATATACACTCCTTGATATATACTTTTTACAGCGAAACTAATTCTTACATTTTCTGTGAAGAGAAAAATACAAAAAGTTTTATGAAATAATTAAGAGATTCACGTAGTCTTTCAATGCTAAAATTGTGTTTGAAAAGAGATTCTGTAATTGTCAAGTAAATAAAATTTCTTTTTATTCCTCCTTATAATGTTTGCGTAAAGAATGATATTCCACTTGTTTTTAGAAATCAAACAATGCAAAAATCAGTTTTAAATACTCTTTAATAGGAAAAATTAAATTTTCCGTCATTTCAACTTTTAGTTTGTTTAAGTTTGGCAAATTCTATTTGACAATGAAAGAGGAAGAAATTTTTATCCCCCCCCAAAAAAAAAAGAACATAACGTTAATTCAAAACAAAAAAAATGAAAAGCAAAAATATAAATAAAACTCTATACCTTTCAATAATTCTGAAAGAGGCTCTAGATAAAATATTGAAATCAAGTTAAGCCTTCACACAAGTACCTTCATATCATAATTTACTTCGCTATGATTAAAGAATACTTTAAATGTTGATGGAGGTATACTTGAAAGTATTGTGGCAAAGTAACAGTTAAAAATAAGTAGAATAGTAGATTATTTTTAGCTTATGTTTAATTCCTTCTTATAGAAAAAGAAAGGTAGGGTGGTATTTTTTGCTTTTGTTCAATATCGACTTCCTCCTAAATAAGAAAAGGGGTGGGGTAAGTATAAGACCTAAAAATATGCTCTGTAAAGCTATGGGCTAGTGTAAAATACACAGTCATTCTGATGCAAAAACTATACATGTAGACATAAACTTTTGATTTAGCACACAGTATTCATTACATTTCTTTTAACGTAGAACCTACTTCGTATGTGTATTATTTAGTGCTTAGTCATTGGTATTACTAATTTCGATCATTGGTGTTACAGTTGATTCCATGGAGTTAGCAACCTAAAACTTTACTGATAATAAGTTTAAACGTAAGAAATTACTTTATATATCATAATTTCACTACTTGAAAAAAATCATAAACTGTATTATTTTGATTTATACACACATGGCACCACATTTACAGCATAGTTAAGCGTGTGTCTATAAATTTTTGTCTCATGTCAATGTCCAAATATGATTGAAAACTTAATTTTCATTACTGGACAACGATACTTTTGAACTTGTCAGTAAACTTGAATAATCCTAGTAAATGTTTATTATGTGTTGCATTCATTAGTTTTTCACTTGGTTCTATACAACATTTTATAAGGTACATATAACACCAATGACAGAAAAACACAATTGGATAATTTTTACGAGAACATTCTAAAAAAATAGCTTCCTTACTTTTTGCTATATATAAACGTTGTTTTATCAAAATATTGTACAGCTTTATCAATTTAGATACAAAAAGAAAAGGAAATATTTGATTGAATCTCCAATTTTCATATGAACCATTTAGCTGTTTTTTTATATTGACCCATCTATGTTACAGGTCATGATCAGAATTGGTACAATTGCACAACTGAAGAGATGAAAGCATATATTTGACTTTTGATATTAATGGGCATCAAAAAGCTACCGAATTATAACTTTATTGGAGTAAAAACAAGTTCTTGGCAAATGCAGGTTTTCAGAATGTCATGCCAGTAAAACGCAAGAAAAACTCACCCAGTATCTACCTTGTAGCTCAGTTACTGATGACAATAATCAATTGTGTAAAATTCGTGCCTTAATGTACATGATGTCAAAAACATAAATAATTCATACAGTCCAGGGCAATACCAAACAATTGATGAAGGGTTGATTGCCTACAAAAGCCTCAATACGGTTGTTTTTTTTTTATCTAATTTTTTATATTAGTAAACAAGCTTTACTTCCACAGCTTCAAATAAAAAATAAAACTTTTTAAAAGCCCATCTACAAAAAGACAAATTGTGCGAAATGATGTGACAGGAAAAATGTAAAATTGAAAAAAGAAATGGAATGTCCATTAAGGACGTTCGATCCTGAGATTTTGGGCATATTTTGGTCGGTTCCTTTATTTATAAAATTCTGCATCATTTTTAAGTTCTAACATTAAGTCTGAATTCAACAGTGCAAATTAAATTACATTCAATGAAAAAAGCGCGATTAAATTCCGTTCCAGTAGAATTAAGCTAGGGACTATTTTTGTGGCGGAAGGTTTTTTAGACAAAAATGATCAGTTTTTCTT
This sequence comes from Saccostrea glomerata, assembly GCA_003671525.1. Lineage (NCBI taxonomy): Eukaryota > Metazoa > Mollusca > Bivalvia > Ostreida > Ostreidae > Saccostrea > Saccostrea glomerata. The sequence goes on from PRKT01000278.1 coordinate 172,082, forward strand.
TTCCTGGTTGTACACAAAGCTGTTTTTTGCAGTAAAATGTGTTATACTGGTTCTGAAATATCTATGAAATTATTTCTTATGAATTCTATAAACAAAGTTTGACAAATATAGTAAATATATTCTGAAAATCCGGTGGAAAATTGAGCCAATTTTAACGTAAAATTGACACTTGTTTAGTAATATCTGAAAATTTAATCATATACCCCCACTTTTGATGTTCTTTTCTAAATATTCAAGATAATTTTGACCTAATTGCTTAAAATCAGAAAAAGGTTAAGACTTTAAAATAATTTCCTAGCTTATTAAATTTTCAATGCCAGAAAAATCACATTTTATTAATGCAGAAAGGTCAAATAATTGAATATGCGAAGCAATTTGAAACTTTTTCTTAGTAACAATTTTCAAGTGTCCTTTTTTTTAAACAAACTTATTGTTCATTTTGTTGCATGCTTTAATTGGATAAAAATATTGGAGGGAAACGTCAAAAATGTAATTCTTAATTAAGACACAAATTTCAGTGCAAAAATGTCATATTAAATGTATTGTAGCGCCAAAAGAAGTTAATTGACCCTCATTTTTTGATTTGAATTTTAAATAAGCTATGTTCGCAGAAACTAAAAATATACTCATCATCGGGACATTGCCGTAGTTGATGCAGTATTCCAAAGGACAAGATAGGGTAACAGCCGAATTTTTGATATAAAAATCAGAACACTGATAAAACTGTGATAGTTAGTAATTAAGAAGTTAAAATGATGCTTACTTTAAGACAAGCACTAATTTTGATTCAAAAGCTACATGGAAGCCACTAGAGGGCACAGAAATAGGACATTTTCCCGAATTTCCTCAATTCTGTTGGATTTTCATCATATTTTGGGTACATTTCTCTTCGGAAAACATAGAGCACACGCTTGCCTATCTGAGATTTTTACACATATACTGCATCTGATATCAGTGTATAAAATATATAAATTTGGTAGATAGGCAAGCGTGTGCTCTATGTTTTCCGAAAGAAAATGTGCTGTAAAATGAGTGAAAATTTGCATAAAAATGAGAAATTTCGAAAATTGACCTATTTCCTGACCTCACTGTGACCTCTGTATATTCTTAATCTTAAAACCAGTACTCGTTTTGTGGCAGGGGTGAAAACAGGTTTTCATGGATAAACTGTTGGAGCATTCTGAAAGACACCCAAAATCGGGGGCAAATTACTGGTCTTACCCTATCTTGTCCTTTGACGCCTGGTGGAGCAACTTGTTTCGGCACTCCACCTCCATCACACATCTGATCAATAAACGAGCAATAAATGTTGATGGACTCCCAAATAATCAAATAATGATCTCAAAGATCTTTCGGATTATTCTTTAAGGCATTTAATATTAAAGTTAATATGTTTGCATCATTTTGCTTGATCAATGTTAAAGTGTAGATAACTACAATGTAATTCAAGTAACCAGGTTCCCAGAAGACATGTACCACCGAAGATCGAATTGTAGGCAACATCAATGTCTCCTCTTTCTATGCTGAAGTATTTTTAATGACGTCTGTTGCATAGGATAAAAAGAATGCAGGTCAGCTTATAAAGGAGCACAATTAGTCTCCATTAGATTTGTTGGAAATGTTGGTCTCTGAAGACTCTAAAAATGTTGTTAATGAGGCATTCGAGCATATTTAATATCAACTTTAAAATAGAGTATTTGTGTGTACAAATAGAGCATAAGGACGTGCATTGCGTAAACCTTCGACATACAAGAAAAAAATGGAACTGTTCCCCACGAATCGATCAGAGAACTGGATTGTCATTTAATGTTTAATATATCAAATAGATATTATTTAAATGTCTTTAGGGTTGTCTTATCCGTCATGGACAATATCAGTCATGCAAAAATGTTCATCAAATGCACAATACTGTAAATTTCCAAAGTGGATTTTTCTCGTATCACAGGAAATAGATGAATTAGCGTCTCTACATGTATGATATTTCTGATGCCTTTGATAAATAATAAATATTTCTATCGGTTAGTTATCGAAAAGGAGAACATCTTGATTTGTGGAAAACAGATATTTTAGTGAAGTGGCTAAATCGGAACAAATCTTAGAGGCTAAGCAAAATTGGCTGGAGGATTATCAGAAAAAGTACGGAAACGAACCAGTAGAACACACGCCAAATCGTAAGCAAAATAACTGACAGAACTTCAAACACAAAAAATCAACAGAGTTGGAAAATGAAAAAGAAAACCAGATGATATATTATGGTGATGTGTTGCGAACTCAAATGCGTAATGGTCACAACTAACTGCAGATTTAACGGAATCATTACAGGAACGCTCGGGAACATCGCATGTTCAAAAGAAGAAATCCTCAATTTTCATTCCATGAATAGAGGAGGAATTTATCACACGCAATGAAAATACATGACACAGATAATTCTCAAGGAGAAATTGCAAACTGAGGCATCTATTTATACCTCAGAGTAAAAGTTCGAATCATTTTTATGTGGAAAAGACTGTTCCGAAATGATCGTCGCAATGTTCAAATTTTTAGCAAATACAAGTACTATATAGAATATTTGTTAGATGGATCCAAAAATTATGAACATTTCATCACGGGATCTAAATGAATTTGAAATAAAACTTTTACAAAAGTAATTAAAATTTACGTCAATTCACCGAATTATGGAAAAGTGATGTTTTATTTACTCGAAAAATCAGAAAATAGGCGAAAAATGAATGCTCGACTTTCAAACATTGAATACAATTGTATATTATATACTGAAAGTACATCAGTGAGGGAGTCAGCAAGATATCAGGTGCCCGAAGCTAGAATTTATTCAGAAGCAAAGTCTATTCTTGGTAGACAACAAGGAGCTGATATTTCCGTTTCTTAATACTAATCCTACAATTCCAAAACGAAAAGAAAACCTTTTCAGTGATTAGACTTGTGAAAAAAAACTTGTCAGACAAGCAAGAGTCATCAAACCTTTCTCCAATTATCAATTTTAACTTCGTTAAAGTCTAAGGTATTGAGAGAATAGCGAAATGTATGGAAATAAGGAACAGTATTAAGAATCAAAAAGCCATTAAAGCAATGTAGATTAGGGGCGGAGCAAAAGCATCTTAAACATCAGAGATGGGATCAGGTACCATGCATTACTTGATTGATTGTATAATGAGTGGAAAAAGAAACACAGGGTAGCATAAAATTGGAATTTTTTTTTGTTTTGACCACATGACCGAAATTTACGAAAAATGGTCAGATGAGAATGCTAGTTACTATGCACCAAAATTAGTGTTCAGAATTACTCAATCGTAAAATTTATGACGTCACATAGGGAAAAACGCTAAAAAGCACAAAACACGTTCAAATTAATGTCAATGAGTTTGTCGACAAATCTTGTCGTACCATTTAATGCACCTGAGGTATTCACATTGTTTTTCAATATTTACGGTAGGGACGATATCAATTTCTTACAACCTTGGTACAGTTTATGGATGTTTCATAAGGTCTGCTTTTTGAAATGTCCACATAAGGACAAAGGCAACAAGAGGTTTCTGAGCAGTTTTTTGTACATTTTCCCCCATGACCGAGCCTGTTACCCGTTGTCAGAGAGGGCCTGGAATGGATTCCAACCAACCGCGACGATGACGTTGACGCGAAACAGAGTCACGTTAAGATCGGGTTATGCGTCCTGCAACCTGTTTAATCGCCATCTTACTACCGCAAAAAAATGTCCTGTAAATAAATTGTTTTTTGCTGAAGAGGTCATTGTATCGACCATAGATTTACGGAATGATGACTTTAAACGAGACTATTGATATTCTTAATTCCTTTAATCGTTTGTAAATTACCTACCTTCTTTCAGAAATTGTCATACTTAGAGCATGCTCTTGCGATTCGAAACGTCTGAGAATCATAAACCCCGAATATAACAATACTACCCCATGTTCACTCTAATTGTCAGTATCATTCTACGCATTTACCAGAGCAGGTACATTGGTTGTTGCTGCACTTGCCAACTTGATATTTGGGACATTTAGTACAGTCAGAACTTTGTTGACATTCGTGTCTGGCGGAGGGTGATGATGCTAAAGTGAAAATAGAAAATTCATGTTGTTAATTCAATAAGCGTTTCATAAGTAAATCGCCATTAGGAAATACTTACCTTCACAGAGACATCGAGAGTGACCGTGTAGGTTAGCACATTGTGGATATAAACTGCTTCCACAACCATACCCATGACAATCATTGTTGTAAATGCAAGACATTCCAGCTTAAAAAGAATCATAATGTTAATATCATTTTTTTCAGCGATGTCTGAAGTGTGTGTGTATGTTAAGTTTTTTTCTAGCTTTAGTGCACCTTCTCTTAAGTTTTATTTAATAAGAATGAAAAACTTTCATGTCATTTGATGTAACAACTAAAATGACCAACAAAGTAGAAATTTCAGGAATATTGAGTAGGAATGTAAAAGATTTCTCTTCTTACATGCAAAAATGTAGAGATGTTTTTTTTATTTGGACTAGAAATAAAAAAGATATATCTAGATTGTTCGTTCTCAAGAAACACATAGTACTCATGAGACTGCAAGCAGGTTATGGGAATCAGAGTGGGGCTACAAACCCTTTTTAGTAGTTATACAAGCAGCTGAGCTGGAGTTTCAATACTTTTCAAAAATAGAGTTGAATAATGAGATGTAGATGAAAAAATTGTAATTTTCTTAGTTGTGCTATGCTCCGTAAGATATCCACAAATCCTTTCTCCTATTTAAACATTTAGAAATAATCTTAAAAAAGGAATATTCGCCATTTTCATAACTTATATTACATCTGCAGCATCATTCATTGTTGGAGAATTTGGATTATTAAAAAGTAATAGCCCCTTTATCTGGGTCGGGTCAAAGTAAGAACAGTTTTTATGTGGAAAGAAGAAATTTTGCACATCACAAATATCTAATATTCGATATTTTTAAGGTATAAGACCGATAAAGTGAGTCAATATAAATACGATTCCCATCCCATTTACAAATGCAGACACCAAACAACAGGGGAGGCACTTTTTTCCATACATTAACTATTGAAAATGTTCATTGAAAGGCCTGTTGCTCTTCCCCCTTTTTTGTAGGTTAGCACATTGTGGATATAAACTGCTTCCACAACCATACCCATGACAATCATTGTTGTAAATGCAGGACATTTCGGCTATTGAAAACAAATTGTACTATTATCACTTTTCTTAAAACCGGAAAAGAGAAAAACGCTTCGTTTCTTTTCAATTGCATTTTATTATTTTTTTTCTACTATCCCCCCCCCATTTCTATTAAAATCCCAAACCGTGCACAATAGTTACACTTTAAGACCTTCTGTAGAAAGGAAGACCTACTGTGGTAAATACGTTAACAGTTGCAACAATCGACAATGTGCAAACATGATGAATCAAGAATTATTAAAGTATGGGCAATTCGTTTTCAATTAGCAGAATGTATTTTCTTATTGAATATATCGACCACACGGCAGATTTGAGTCTGATCCATTGATTAATTTTATGCTCGTTAATTATAAAAACTACTGATGTATTTTTTTAATACATAATTTTAATCGATTTTAAAGATGTTAATCGCATTTCCGTTTTACGCACCAAAGTATTAACTGATGAAATTATATTTATATACCTTAAATACCTTCTAAAAGGTTTTCTCTATTTACTCTCTATTTAATACTACCCCATGTTCACGCTAATTGTAAGTATCATTCTACACATTTACCAGAGCAGGTACATTGGGTGTTGTTGCACTTGCCAACTTGATATTTCGGACATTTAGTACAGTCGGAACTTTGTTGACATTCGTGTCTGGCGGATGGTGATGACGCTAAAGTGAAAATAGAAAATCATCTTGTTAATTGAATAAGCGTTTCATAAGATAATCGCCACTAGGAAATACTTACCTTCACAGAGACACCGAGAATGATGACCGTGTAGGTTAGCACATTGTGGATATAATCTGCTTCCACAACCATCCGCATGACAATCATTGTTGTAAATGCAGGACATTTTAGCTTTAAAAGAATCATAATGTTAGTATTATTTTTTCAGCAAGGTTAGTATGTGTGAAGTGTCTGTGTATGTTAAGTTGTTCTTGAGCTTTAGTGCACATTCTCTTAAGTTTTATTTAATAATAATTGAAAAAAAAAACTTTCATATGTCATTTGATGTAACAACAAAAATGGCCAACATTAACTCGAAATTTTAGGAATATTGAGGAGGAATGTAAAAGATTTCGCTTCTTACATGCAAAAATGTAGAGATGTTTTTTATTTGGACTAGAAATAAGAAAGATATATCTAAATTGTTCGTTCTCAAGAAACACATAGTACTCATGAGACTGCAAGCAGGTTATTGGAATCAGAGTGGGGCTACAAATCCTTTTTAGTAGTTATACAAGCAGCTGAGCTTGAGTTTCAATACTTCTCAAAAATAGAGTTGAATAATGAGATGTAGATGAAAAAAATTGTCATTTTCATAGTTGTACTACGCTCAGTAAAATATTCAGAAACCCTTTCCCTTATTTAAACATTAAGAAATAATTTTAAAAAAATGAATATTCGCCATTTTGATAACATATTACAGCTGCAGCATCATTCATTGTTGGAGAATTTGGATTATTAAAAAGTAATAGCTCCTTTATCTGGGTCGGGTCAAAGTAAGAACAGTTTTTATGTGGAAAGAAGAAATTTTGCACATCACAAATATCTAATATTCGATATTTTAAGGTATAAGACCGATAAAGTGAGTCAATATAAATACGATTCCCATCCCATTTACAAATGCAGACACCAAACAACAGGGGAGGCACTTTTTTCAATACATTAACTTTTGAAAATGTTCATTGAAAGGCCTGTTGCTCTTCCCCCTTTTTTGAAAGAGTAAGGGTCAAATAAGGATAATGTAGAATATTAGGAAGAAATATGTATTAATTTCAAAGAACAGTATAATGAGCTCATAAAAAATTTATAAATGTTAATTATGAAGACTAGCCATTCAAAATTCAAAAGTCTTGAGTTAAATCAAATTATCTGTGGTATTCTTTGTAAAGTAGGTCAAAGGTCAAAAGTGAATTGTAACGCTGGTATTTTTGCATAATGTTTTATTACAATAAGTGCACATGCTAAATAGCATGGAATTACCCCTTAAATATCAAAATATGCTGTATAATGGCACTTTACAGTAACTTTAACATTTCTTTGCTATTTAATACTACCCCATGTGTACTCTAATTTGTAGTATCATTCTAAACATTTACCAGAGAAGGTACATTGGTTGTTTTTGCACTTGCCAACTTGGTTTTTGGGACATTCAGTACAGTCAGAACATTGTTGACATTCGTGTTTGGCGGATGGTGATGATGTTTAAGTGAAAGTTAATCACCACCCGGAAATACTTACCTTCACAGAGACATCGAGAGTGATGAAGGCGCAGGTTAGCACATTCTGGATGTAATCTCCTTCCACAACCATACTCATGACAATCATTGTTGTAAATGCAGGACATTCCAGCTTTAAAAGAATCATAATGTATTATTTTTTTCAGCGATGTAAGTATGTGTGAAGTGTGTGTGTATGTTAAATTGTTTTTGAGCTTTAGTGCACGTTATCTGAAGTTTTATTTAATAAGAATGAAAAACTTTCATGTCATTTGATGTAACAACTAAAATCAACAAAGTAGAAATTTTAGGAATATTGAGTAGGAAAGTAAAAGATTTCGCTTCTTACATGCAAAAATTTAGAGATGTTTTTTAATAAGGTTAGAAATTTTAAAAAAAATATCCAGATTGTTTGTTTTCAAGAAACACATAGTACTCATGAGAGTGCAAGGTTATGGGAATCAGAGTTGGGCTACAATTGCTTTTTTTGTAGTTATACAAGCAGCTGAGCTTGAGTTTCAATACTTTTCAAGAATAGAGTTGAATAATGAGATTTAGATGAAAAAAATTGTCATTTTCATAGTTGTACTACGCTCAGTAGGATATTCACAAATCCTGTCTCATATTTAAACATTAAGAAATAATTTTAAAAAATGAATATTCGCCATTTTGAATCGCTATTTTTCACTTATAACTTATATTACAACTGCAGCATCATTCATTGTTGGAGAATTTGGATTATTAAAAAGTAAAAGCTCCTTTATCTGGGGCGGGTGCCCCGTGGGGATCCGGGTTAGAATAGGTCCTCGGTACCCCCTTGCTTGTCGTAAAAGGCGACTAAATGGGGCGGTCCTTCGGATGAGATCATATAAACTGAGGCCCCGTGTCACATCAGGTGTGGCTCGATAAAGATCCCTCCCTGCTCAAAGGCCGTAAGTGCCGAGCAGAGGCCTAAATTTGCAGCCCTTAACCAGCAATGGTGACGTCTTCATATCAGTGAAATATTCTGGAGTGGGACGTTAAACAGTATACAATCAATCAATCAATCTGGGGTGGGTCAATGTAGGAACAGTTTTTATGTGGAAAGAAGAAATTTTGCACATCACAAATATCTAATATTCGATATTTTAAGGTATAAGACCGATAAAGTGAGTCAATATAAATACGATTCCCATCCCATTTACAAGTGCAGACACCAAACAACAAGGGAGGCACTTTTTTTCATACATTAACTATTGAAAATGTTCATTGAAAGGCCTCTTGCTCTTCCCCCTTTTTTGAAAGAGTAAGGGTCAAATAAGGGTAATGTAGAATATAAGGGGAAAATATGTATTAATTTCAAAGAACAGTATAATGAGCTCATAAAAAATTTATAAATGTTAATTATGAAGACCCGGCATTCAAAATTCAATGTCTTAAGATAAATCAAATTATCTGTGGTATTCCTTCTAAAGTAGGTCAAAGTGAATTGTAACGCTGGTATTTTTCATAATGTTTTATTACAATAAGTGCACATGCTAAATAGCATGGAATTACCCATTAAATGTCAAAATATGCTGTATAATGGCACTTTTCAGTAACGTTAACATTTCTCTGCTATTTAATACTACCCCATGTGTACTCTTAATTGTAGTATCATTCTACACATTTACCAGAGCAGGTACATTGGTTGTTGTTGCACAGGCCAACTTGATATTCCGGACATTTAGTACAGTTGGAACTATGGTCACATTCGTGTCTGGTGGATGGTGATGATGCTAAAGTGAAAATAGAAAATTCATGTTGTTAATTCAATAAGCGTTTAATAAGTTAATCGCCACTAGGAAATACATACCTCTACAATGACATCGAGAGTGACCGTGTCGGCCAGCACATTGTGGATATAAACTGCTTCCACAACCATACCCATGACAATCATTGTTGTAAATGCAAGACATTCCAGCTTTAAAGAATCATAATGTTAATATTATTTTTTGAGCGATGTAAGTATGTGTGAAACGTGTGTGTATCTCAAGTTGATTTTGAGCTTTAGTGCACCTTCTCTTAAGTTTTATTTAATAAGAATGAAAAACTTTCATGTCATTTGATGTAACAACTAAATTGATCACCAAAGTAGAAATTTTAGGAATATTGAGTAGGAATGTAAAAGATTTCTCTTTTTGCATGCAAAAATGTAGAAATGTTTTTTAATTGTGTTAGAAATAAAAAAAAATATCTAGATTGCTCGTTTTCAAGAAACACATAGTACTCATGAGACTGCAAGGTTATGGGAATCAGAGTGGGGCTACAAATCCTTTTTTAGTAGTTATACAAGCAGCTGAGCTGGAGTTTCAATACTTTTCAAAAATAGAGTTGAATAATGAGATGTAGATGAAAAAATTGTCATTTTCATAGTTGTACTACGCTCAGTAAGATATTCAGAAACCCTTTCCCTTATTTAAACATTAAGAAATAATTTTAAAAAATGAATATTCGGCATTTTGATAACTTAAATTACAGCTGCAGCATCATTCATTGTTGGAGAATTTGGATTATTGAAAAGTAATAGCTCCTTTATCTGGGTCGGGTCAAAGTAGGAACAGTTTTTATGTGGAAAGAAGAAATTTTGCACATCACAAATATCTAATATTCGATATTTTAAGGTATGAGACCGATAAAGTGAGTCAATATAAATACGATTCCCATCCCATTTACAAATGCAGACACCAAACAACAGGGGAGGCACTTTTTTCCAGACATTAATTTTTACTATTGAAAATGTTCATCGAAAGGCATGTTGCTCTTCCCCCTATTTTGAAAGAGTAAGGGTCAAATCAGGGTAATGTAGAATATTAGGGAAAAAATATGTATTAATTTCAAAGAACAGTATAATGAGCTTATAAAAAATTTATAAATGTTAATTATGAATACCCGCCATTCAAAATTCAATGTCTTAAGAGAAATCAAATTATCTCTGGAATTCTTTGTAAAGTAGGTCTAAGGTCAAACGTTAATTGTAACGCTGGTATTTTTCATAATGTTTTATAACAATAAGTGCACATGCTAAATAGCATGGAATTACCCCTTAACTGTCAAAATATGCTGTATAATGGCACTTTTCAGTAACGTTAACATTTCTTTGCTATTTAATACTACCCCATGTGTACTCTAAATTGTAGTATCATTCTACACATTTACCAGAGCAGGTACATTGGGTTTTGTTGCACTTGCCAACTTTATATCCGGGACATTTAGTACAGTCAGAACTTTGTTGACATTCGTGTCTGGCGGATGGTGATGATGCTAAAGTGAAAATAGAAAATTCATGTTGTTAATTCAATAAGTGTTTCATAAGTTAATCGGCACAAAGATATACTTACTTTCACAGAGACATCGAGAGTGACCGTGTAGGTTAGCACATTGTGGATATAAACTGCTTCCACAACCATACCCATGACAATCATTGTTGTAAATGCAGGACATTTCGGCTATTGAAAACAAATTGTACTATTATCACTTTTCTTAAAACCGGAAAAGAGAAAAACATTTGATTTCTTTTTAATTGCATTTTTTTCTAGCTATTTTCTCCCCTATTTCTATTCCAACCTTAAACCATGCACAATAGTTATACTTTTAGGCCTTCTGTAGAAAGGAAGACCTACTGTGGTAAATACGTTAACAGTTGCAACAATCGACAATGTGCAATCATGATGAATCGAGAAGAATTAAGTATGGGCAATTCGTTTTAAAGAAAAACATCCCCGCGTGACGTCATAGTATTCATTCCGTGTTTCCGTCTATTTTGGGTTCTCTTTTTACAAAGCGATTTTCTATTTCCGGTATGGTGTCGGGACATGGCGCCGAAAAACAAGAAGGGGCGGTTTGTTAAAAAGGGACATGGTAAACAAGTAACAGCATTGTCTAAAGGTAGAAACACTCGTTGGAATTCAGATTTCTGTTCAAGTTCGAATTCAGGGCCGATTTTATTCGCAGAACTTGATCACAGTTACGACTCGTGTAGTGTAAACAAAGACCCAGTGTATAATGTTTCAAGACAAGAAGACATTGGTGACAGCCTTATCTAACGATGAAGAACCTGGATGGCGAACGGGAAGGCGAGTTATTGAGTTAGGAACTTTAGCAGATGGTCTGAAAGCGTGTAAGCTATGTAGCCAGCCATTACATTTGATAAACACTGTTGGTGAGAGAAAATTTGGGCTAGCGCAAATTTTAGAAGTGAAGTGCACGTATTCGGAATGTGGCCTGGTTTATGACATTCCAACTGGAAGTAAACATACAACAGAGAATGGAGGACAGGCTTGGGATGTGAATACCAAGTTAGCTGCAGGTATGATAATTTGTATTTGAATTTTTAAAAAATGGAAAATTAAAATCATAATTGTAACTAGAGCCGAGCTCGTTGCAAAGCAACGAATAGGTCTTCCGAACAAGAAAGCGTAACCTTGAGTCGAGGTCAAAAGCCACATACTATAGATATACAAGTAAAAAACCTTGTAAGAGAAGCAACTTACAATGTTTCGCTAGGAAAAAGACTGTAAAGGAATACTTGTATGTGTGACCTTGATCTTTTCAAATGACCTTGTGCTAAGCAATAACTAACTCTCGTTAGAGTTAAAATTGAGATAAAAAGAGTTAGGTCAAGGTCGAAAGAAAGGCCAAGTTCAAAAATGGTGATGCCATTAAATAGCTCTCATCAATATGCATCAACATGTGAAGTTTGATAACACCATTTTAAATGGTATGTTTAAAATTGAACTAAAAACTAATTTAAGAAAAGTGAGGTATATACATGTACATGTATATAAAGTCAAGTTTTAAAAAATGTTAATGCAATTGCATAACTCTAATGAATTTCTTTCAGTATATATATAAAGATTGATAAAAATATCTTGGATAGTTTGTTTGAAACTGAGCTTTGAACTGGGCTAAAGGCAAAGTGTGACAGAAGGAGAGACGGAAGGACAGAAAGTAGGAAGGATGGAAGACGTCCGACAAACAGCAAATGCCTTGACCATATTCATGGCAGGGCATAACATGTAATATATGATTATTGGTTTACATAAAAATAGATCGTAACTTTCAGTCTCGGAATTCAACCCTTAAACTACATGTATACATGCATGTACAAAAACAAATCAACCGACTGACATTCTCTGCTTAGAAGGAAGACATTTTGTTCATTTCAAGAGATGGGGTAATTCTTTTATTGACGCCGTGATAAATTTGATAGGCTGTATAATAGCTGTTCGGATATAGTGCCGTTTGAAGGTCCAACATCTTTCTTTTAATATAACCAAAGGTTCTAGTGATCTTTTTTTCTGTATAGTCGAAATGCATGGGAGAAAGAATGAAACGTATGTGGTCGTTCAAAAACAAATTAATGAGTTGTGTTTTTCATGTATACAGACACTTTTTTCTTCTGGTTTTCCTTTTTTGTGAATTGCCGTTTATTTTGTTTACAAGCTTGTGTTCATACCGCTGTTCATACGCGCTACCAGTGTGAGAGGAGAAAACAAGACGTCCTCAAGCAACAATGACTGACCAGATGGACGTTTACATGTATATACATTGTAATCATTATAAATCCAAATATCAGAGCGAATCGATAATTGAAGTACCTAGTTAAATACATAGGAATTCAATAATGAAGGAAAGAATTTAATTTATATTTTTTGATAAATAGGCAATAACGAATTTTCTAATTTTGTAAAATCGTACTCTGAAAGTTCTACATTGTAGATGTATATGTTTGGTCTCTCTTCTATGTAAAAGTTCATACATATAAAACATGTAATTATTTTCGGCTGCGTTAGAGGCCAATCTTTTTGTGATTGTGTTAGAGAGTGCACATGGGGAAATGAGACTTTTTTTATTACTTCAAAAAAATAATTCGTAAATTATAACAAGTAAAAATCATGCGTAAAATATTTTAAAAAGTTGATTAAACTTAATATTAAATGTTGAAATGTATTTCAATTTCATTGCCATTAATATCTCATTATCATCGATAATTTATGGTATAAAAAAGAGTTTACATCAGATACTCCACAGCCTAAGAGTGTGTAAGATTTGAAAAGAAATATCTTGATTTTCCGGATAATGATGATGTGGTTGAAGTGCATGGTGAATAAAAAAATGAGGAGTTTTTCAACTTCTAGTGAAAATTGTTTTGAACTTACTTTACGTCTACAAATGACACAAAGATCATGAAGATTTTTTTTGTTAATTTTGCACTGCGGTTGCAGCATAGTCTGCTCTGCAGAAACCATGAGCATTATCACCTAATCAAGATCCAGGGTATCGGGGCTCGGACAGGCCTACACCTTCATTTTGATGGCAATAAATTCTTCTTAAACATCAATGAACATGTTTTTTTAAACATCGATAAATCTATTTATGAGCAAATGCGGTAAAATTATTTTTTTATTTTGCTTTGAAAACAGCTGAAAAAGAATTGAAAAACTATTTCAGCTTAGAATATCTTGACGTGCTTTCCTTGCATGTGAAAGAATTTTTTTGCTTTGCAGCCAATTTGATGCTTTGCATCAATTAAATTCGTACTGACATTGTACATGTAAAGGCATGTAAAATATTCTGTTTATTGGACGAAGTATTATACCATTCTGTACAATATCATTTTAAGTTTATTAGAAATAACGTAAAACTCAAAAATGCTTAATTTAATGTTGGATTTCCTCCTGTGAATTAGTAATGTTAACTCCACTTACAATTATCATGCATGCGTATATGTAGTTTAAGATTCATAAAACAATTATCACTTCGATAAATACAGGAAAAACGGTGTAAACCTAGCTCGTGTTTTTTTCCAGCTATCAAAAGGCATAAAACTTGAAATGAATAAATGCACCAGCGATTACGATTGATTTTATTGATTTTTGTTACCTTTCAGTTCCAGTGTTCTTATTGCTTGTCACTTTGATTCTGATTCATAAATTTATTTTCTCAAGTAAAAACTCTGTTTTTATGTATCTTTACCAATAAAACTAAATTTTAACATGATGTAAAATTGTTAGAGTATCTATCATTTTTTTGGTGAAACTTATTTTGATTTCATTATATATAGTTGAACAAGAAATGCTCTGTATCCCCTGGACAATTTACGCTGAAGCATGCTCAAAAGATGGAGAAAAGATTGAAAAATCAGCGCCTTCGTCAGAGTTTATTTACTTCCAAAAGGCGACGACTGGAACTCAAGTCATTGAGGGCAATGAAAAACTCCACACAGTCTGTATTAGAAGGTATATACAATGATGCTAACTTGTAATTAGTACCAGTTTTAATGTAACCTTACACAGTTGTACAAAACTCTTTTGAAAATGAGTAAAACATTAGTTATTCTGTTGCATACAAGTGTCATTGTGTCTGCAGGTGATACATACCAGTCAAAGATTGACATTGAAGAAGATTTAGATCTTGAGGACATTGATCTCACTCCAGTATCTTTTCCAAAGGATGGTAGTGAAATTATTTTTGACTTGGAAACTATTGCTCTGGGTAAGTTCATTGTATATGCTAATATACTTGTTACTTATCATTTACTTAGAGTAAGGTACTATTTAAGTAACCATTTCATTTATTAATTGATATTCCAGAACTTAGTATAACGTTTCTGTCTTTCTTTAAAATCTGACTTTACTTTTCTTTTAGCTCGGACATCTGATATTATTCAGATAGCAGCAGCCTCTGGAGACGAGGAATTCAGTATATATATGACCCCAACGACAGAAATTAGTATTAGAGCCTCTGAGGCCACAGGTTCAACTTATGTTGGAGGTGTCCTGAAACACAGAGGCCAGGCCGTGAGTTGTGTTACTCCCCAGGAAGGACTTTCCCAGTTTCTAAATTTCATCAAGAAGTTTTCAAAGCCAATTCTGGTGGGACATAACATTCAGAGTTTTGATTTGCCACTCTTAATAAACCAACTGTCTAGATATAATTTATATACAGATTTCCAGAAAACAGTGTTTGGATTCATTGACACATTAAAGGTAGCAAAGAGAACATGGAAAAGGCCTGAAGTTGAGAACTACAAGCAAGAAACATTGGTCAGAACTTTTCTGGACTTGAAATATGATGCTCATAATGCTTTGGCAAATGTACAATCCCTGCAAAGGTTTTATAAGAAGATGATGGCAAACTGTCTTCTTTCAAGTGATCTATTTACTCTTAATTACTATGCATGTAAGCAATCACTTGACCCTTTAATGAAAGACAAAGTAATTTCAAGCCAAACAATGAAGAAACTTCTTCAGTGCTCACTCAGTTTGTCCAAACTTAGAAGTATTCATAAACGTGATACCTTAATGGAATTAGAAATGTGTTTGTGGAGCAATGTGAAGGGTCAAAGGTCCCAAGAATCTCCAAGTCTAAGGCAGTTATTGACAAACTCATTACATATCTCAATACATGATAGGTTTATGTAGATGACTAGTATAATAGTATAACATCACATGTTAAAACAGTATATGTCTTGGTGTTAAGGTTTTTCTTTTCACAGGTGAGCAATTTAGGCCATGGGCCTCTATATTTCATTATTTAAGGTGTACAATTAAATAAGATGATTTACCTTGTCTTTATAATAGAATACTGAACCACAGAAACTTTTTAAAGACCTACTTCAAAATGTAATGAAATTTAGAGAATTTTTGTGTGGGGGTGGGGGTGTAAAAATGCTTGTACTGAATTTATTAATATGGAAAGGTGTCATTTTTAGCCGGGCTTATTGCTCAGAGAGCAATTGCCGGCTTATGTGATCCTGTTCAAGGCAGGATGTTGACCCCATAGTCGCCATTTTAAAGTTACGTGCAAAAATATAGTTCTTTCTCTCAACCGCTTTTGAGATAATACAAACGCTAAATAAAGCAACAAAAATAAAGTTTTATTTATATAAAATAAATATTAGTAGTAATGACTTTGAAAACTTCACAAGTCAAAGAACATAGTTCATTAGCGTAAGGATTTTTGATAATCAGTGTTACCGTAGTTCTCTACACATACGAGGTAAAGCAGGAGAGGGAACCAGACTGGCCTGTTTGTTTACATTCAGCTGCGGTACCAGATTAATTCTGATTCTGACAAAGTCGGACCGTGGTATTAGGATTGAAAAACTCACTGTCAGTGTCTTATCATTTATACTGATAGTTTTAAAATAATTATTTCATCAGAATATAAACGTGATTCATGCAAGAAATCCATTCTTCTCTGTAAATGAGCCCGGCTCTCTGTACTTCTGAGTACTTTGATTTTTCAATTAATTAGATTTTCAAATACAATATTACTTAATTTGTCAACCATTTTTTGGATTGAAACCATCAATTTGAAATTATAAGAGATTCTTTCGAGAAAAATATGTAAAATTAAAGCCAATTTTAACAGGGATAGAAGATGAAAAGTCATGTAAATGGATATATGTTATTTTTAATGATAGCAATGATAATTTTTATGTAATTGTAAATTATTTGTCATTCATTGGTGGTTCATACATTCATATATTGTCATATATATATTCATGAAATATTCATTATAAAATTCTACTCTGAGTTTTGAGTGAATTGCATTTGGGTTAAATATACATCAAGTGTTGAACTTCAGAATTAGTATGGAAAAGGGCTACTTTTTGGGATTATTTGGACACTTACATGTGTGACTTGTAAAATATACTGACAAATTTTAGTTTGAACCCATAAATACACAAGTATGGATATACCTTAAATTAGCAGAATGTATTTTCCTAAAAAATCTATCGAACACACAGCAAATTTGAGTCTGATCCACTGACTAATTTTATGTTCGTTAATTATAACAACTACTGATGTGTTTTTTTAATACATAATTTGAATAGATTTTAAAGATGTTTATCGCATTTCCGTTTTAAGCACGGTTTTAAGCAAGGTTTTCTCTATTTACTCTCTATTTAATACTACCCCCATGTTCACGCTAATTGTCAATATCATTCTACACATTTACCAGAGCAGGTACATTGGGTGTTGTTGCACTTGCCAACTTGATATTTGGGACATTTAGTACAGTCGGAACTTTGTTGACATTCGTGTCTGGCGGATGGTGATGATGCTAAAGTGAAAATAGAAAATTCATGTCGTTAATTCAATAAGCTTTTAATAAATTAATCGCCACTAGGAAATACTTACCTTCACAGAGACAGCGAGAGTGACTGTGTAGGTTAGCACATTGTGGATATAAACTGCTTCCACAACCATACCCATGACAATCATTGTTGTAAATGCAGGACATTTCGGCTATTGAAAACAAATTGTACTATTATTACTTTCCTTAAAACCGGAAAAGAGAAAAATGTTTGGTTTCTTTTCAATTGCATTTTATTATTTTTTTTCTACTATCCCCCCCCCCATTTCTATTCCAACCCCAACCTTCTATATATAGGAAGACCTACTGTGGTAAATACGTTAACAATTGCAACAATCGACAATGTGCAAACATGATGAATCGAGAAGTATTAAAGTATGGGCAATTCGTTTTAAATTAGCAGCATGTATTTTCTTACTGAATCTATCGACCACACGGCAGATTTGAGCCTGGTCCATTGATTAATTTTATGCTCGTTAATTATAACAACTACTGATGTTTTTTTTTTTAAAATACATAATTTTAATAGATTTTAAAGATGTTAATCACATTTCTGTTTTACGCACGAAAGTATTAACTGAAACTATATTTATTATAATCTGTACAATTAAAAACGTTTTACTCTCTATTTAATACTGCCCCATGTTCACTCTAATTGTCAGTATCATTCTACACATTTACCAGAGCAGGTACATTGGGTGTTGTTGCACTTGCCAACTTGATTTTTGGGACATTTAGTACAGTCAGAACTTTGGTTACATTCGTGTCTGGCGGAAGGTGATGATGCTAAAGTGAAAATAGAAAATTCATGTTGTTAATTCAATAAACGTTTCGTAAGTTAATCGCCACTAGGAAATACTTACCTTCACAGAGACATCGAGAGTGACTGTGTAGGTTAACACATTGTGGGTATAATCTGCTTCCACAACCATGCGCATGACAATCATTGTTGTAAATGCAGGACATTTTAGCTTTAAAAGAATCATAATGTTAGTATTATTATTTTAGCGATGTTAGTATGTGTGAAGTGTTTGTGTATGTTAAGTTGTTCTTGAGCTTAAGTGACCTTCTCTTATGTTTTATGTAATAAGAATTAAAAACTTTCATGTCATTTGATGTAACAACGAAAATGACCAACAAAGTAGAAATTTTAGGAATATTGAGTAGGAATGTAAAAGATTTCTCTTCATACATGCAGAAATGTAGAGATGTTTTTTTTAATTGGGTTAGAAATAAAAAAATATATCTAGATTATTCGTTTTCAAGAAACACATAGTACTCATGAGCCTGCAAGGTTATGGGAATCAGAGTGGGGCTACAAATCTTTTTAGTAGCTATACAAGCAGCTGAGCTGGAGTTTCAATACTTCTCAAAAATAGAGTTGAATAATTAGATGTAGATGAAAAAAATTGTCATTTTCATATAGTTGTACTTCGTGTAGTAAGATATTCACAAATCCTTTCTCCTACTTAAACATTAAGAAATAATTTTAAAAAATAAATATTCGCCATTTTCATAACTTATATTACAGCTGCAGCATTATTCATTGTTGGAGAATTTGGATTATTAAAAAGTAATAGCTCCTTTATCTGGGGTGGGTCAAAGTAAAAACAGTTTTTATGGGAAAGAAGAAATTTTGCACATCACAAATATCTAATATTCGATATTTTAAGGTATAAGACCGATAAAGTGAGTCAATATAAATACGATTCCCATCCCATTTACAAATGCAGACACCAAACAACAGGGGAGGCACTTTTTTCCATACATTAACTATTGAAAATGTTCATCGAAAGGCCTGTTGCTCTTCCCCCTTTTCTGAAAGAGTAAGGTCAAATCAAGGTAATGTAGAATATTAGGGAAAAGATGTATTACTTTCAAAGAACAGTATAATGAGCTTATAAAAATTTTATAAATGTTAATTATCAAGGCCCGCCATTCAAAATTCAAAAGTCTTAATTTAAATCAAATTATCGGTGGTATTCTTTTTAAAGTAGGTCAAGGGTCAAAAGTGAATTGTAACGCTGGTATTTTTCATAATGTTTTATTACAATAAGTCCACATGCTAAATAGCATGGAATCACCCCTTAAATGCCAAAATATGCTGTATAATGGCACTTTTCAGTAACGTTAACATTTCTTTGCTATTTAATACTACCCCATGCATGTATACTCTAAATTGTAGTATCATTCTACACATTTACCAGAGCAGGTACATTGGTTGTTGTTGCACTTGCCAACTTTATATCCGGGACATTTAGTACAGTCAGAACTTTGTTGACATTCGTGTTTGGCGGATGGTGATGATGCTAATGTGAAAGTTAATCACCACCCGGAAATACTTACCTTCACAGTGACATCGAGAGTGATGACCGTGTAGGTTAGCACATTCTGGATGTAATCTGCTTCCACAACCATACTCATGACAATCATTGTTGTAAATGCAGGACATTTCAGCTTTAAAAGAATCATAATGTTAGCATTATTTTTTCAGCAATGTAAGTATGTGTGAAGTGTGTGTGTATGTTAAGTTGTTTTTGAGCTTTAATGCACCTTCTCTTAAGTTTTATTTAATAAGAATGAAAAACTTTAATGTCATTTGATGTAACAACTAAATTGACCAACAAAGAAAAAATTTTAGGAATATTGAGTAGGAATGTAAAAGATTTCTCTTCTTACATGCAAAAATGTAGAGTTGTTTTTTAATTGGGCGAGGAATTCAAAAAATATCTAGATTGTTCGTTTTCAAAAAACACATAATACTCATGAGACTGCAAGCAGGTTATGGGAATCAGAGTGGGGCTACAAATCCTTTTTTAGTAGTTATACAAGCAGCTGAGCTGGAGTTTCAATACTTTTTAAGAATAGATCTAGAGTTGAATAATGAGACGTATATGAAACAAATTGTCATTTTCATAGTTGTACTACGCTCAGTAAGATATTCACAAATCCTTTCTCATATTTAAACATTAAGAACTAATTTTAAAAAATGAATATTCGTCATTTTGAATCGCTATTTTTGACTTATAACATATTACAACTGCAGCATCATTCATGAATGGAGAATTTGGATTATTAAAAGGTAATAGCTCCTTTATCTGGGGTGGGTGCCCCGTGGGGATCCGGGTTAGTATAGGTCCTCGGTACCCCCTTGCTTGTCGTAAATGGCGACTAAATGGGACGGTCCTTCGGATGAGACCGTATAAACCGAGGCCCCGTGTCACATCAGGTGTGGCTCGATAAAGATCCCTCCCTGCTCAAAGGCCGTAAGTGCCGAGCATAGGCCTAAATTTGCAGCCCTTCACCGGCAATGGTGACGTCTCCATATCAGTGAAATATTCTGGAGTGGGACGTTAAACAGTATACAATCAATCAATCTGGGGTGGGTCAAAGTAGGAACAGTTTTTATGTGGAAAGAAGAAATTTTGCACATCACAAATATCTAATATTCGATATTTTAAGGTATAAGACCGATAAAGTGAGTCAATATAAATACGATTCCTATCCCATTTACAAATGCAGACACCAAACAACAGGGGAGGCACTTTATTCCATACATTAACTATTGAAAATGTTCATCGAAAGGCCTGTTGCTCTTCCCCCTTTTTTGAAAGAGTAAGGGTCAAATCAGGGTAATGTAGAATATTAGGGAAAAGATGTATTACTATCAAAGAACAGTATAATGAGGTCATAAGAAATTTATAAATGTAAAATATCAAGACCCGCCATTCAAAATTCAAAAGTCTTAGGTTAAGTCAAATTATCTGTGGTATTCTTTGTAAAGTAGGTCAAAGTGTATTGTAACGCTGGTATTTTTCATAATGTTTTATTACAATAAGTGCACATGCTAAATAGTATCGAATTACCCCTTAAATGTCAAAATATGCTGTATAATGGCACTTTTCAGTAACGTTAACATTTCTTTGCTATTTAATACTACCTCATGTGCACTTTAAATTGTAGTATCATTCTACACATTTACCAGAGCAGGTACATTGGTTGTTGTTGCACAGGCCAACTTGATATCCGGGACATTTAGTACAGTTGGAACTATGGTCACATTCGTGTCTGGCGGATGGTGATGATGCTAAAGTGAAAATAGAAAATTCATGTTGTTAATTCAATAAGTGTTTCATAAGTTAATCGCCGCTACTAAATACTTACCTTCACAGAGACATCGAGAGTGACCGTGTAGGTTAGCACATTGTGGATATATACTGCTTCCACAACCATACCCATGACAATCAATGTTGTAAATGCAGGTCATTCCAGCTTAAAAAGAATCATAATCTTAGTACTATTTTTTTCAGCGATGTTAGTATGTGTGAAGTGTGTGTGTATCTTAAGTTGTTTTTGAGCTTTAGTGCACCTTCTCTTAACGCAGCACAGTTAAGGTTACTAATGGAAATATTGGCGATTTTTAAAGATAAAAAATACATACTTTATTAGGATGGGCGATTCTTTTTAGGAACTCACTGATATAAAAAAATGTAATGTACGTGGTTTAAATCTACATGTTGGGGACATTTAGATTTTTTAGTTAAGCTTGACAAAATGTGACTTGATCAGCCTCTCACTGTGTACAAACTGCGTCATTTTTCGAGATGACGTCACATTGACAAGTGCATTGCTATCGATGCATCGTTTATATACTGTTGGGTGGGATTTAACAAACGACAAAACTGCATGTAATAGTACGTTTGTATGTAGTATACAGCTATCCAGCTGTTTGAAATAGCAAATAATTTCATTTTGTGGTATTTAGAAGACCGTACAAATTAGGCCCCGCCTCCTTACTGTAACCTTAACTGTGCTGCGAAGTTTTATTTAATAAGAATGAAAAACTTTCATGTCATTTGATGTAACAACTAAAATGACCAGCAAATTAGAAATTTTAGTAACATTGAGTAGGAATGTAAAAAATTTCTCTTCTTACATGCAAAAATGTAGAGATGTTTTTTAATTGGGTTAGAAATAAAAAAAATTATCTAGATTGTTCGTTTTCAAGAAACACATAGTACTCGTGAGACTGCACGGTTATGGGAATCAGAGTGGGGCTACAAATCCTTTTTTTGTAGTTATAAAAGATGCTGAGCTGGAGTTTCAATACTTTTCAAGAATAGAGTTGAATACTGAGATGTAGATGAAAAAAATTGTCATTTTCATAGTTGTACTACGCTCAGTAAGATATTCACAAATCCTTTCCCCTATTTAAACATTAAGAAATAATTTTAAAAAATGAATATTCGTCATTTTGAATCGCTATTTTTGACTTATAACTTATACTACAACTGCAGCATCATTCATTAATGGAGTATTTGGATTACCTAGAAGTAGAGCTCCTTTATCTGGGGTGGGTGCCCCGTGGGGATCCGGGTTAGAATAGGTCCTCGGTACCCCCTTGCTTGTCGTAAATGGCGACTAAATGGGACGGTCCTTCGGATGAAACCATATAAACCGAGGCCCCGTGTCATATCAGGTGTGGCACGATAAAGATCCCTCCCTACTCAAAGGCCGTAAGTGCCGAGCATAGGCCTAAATTTGCAGCCCTTCACCAGCAATGGTGACGTCTCCATATCAGTGAAATATTCTGGAGTGGGACGTTAAACAGTAAACAATCAATCAATCAATCTGGGGTGGGTCAAAGTCGGAACAGTTTTTATGTGGAAAGAAGAAATTTTGCACATCACAAATATCTAATATTCGATATTTTAAGGTATAAGACCGATAAAGTGAGTCAATATAAATACGATTCCCATCCCATTTACAAATGCAGACACCAAACAACAGGGGAGGCACTTTTTTCCATACATTAACTATTGAAAATGTTCATCGAAAGGCCTGTTGCTCTTCCCCCTTTTCTGAAAGAGTAAGGTCAAATCAAGGTAATGTAGAATATTAGGGAAAAGATGTATTACTTTCAAAGAACAGTATAATGAGCTTATAAAAATTTTATAAATGTTAATTATCAAGGCCCGCCATTCAAAATTCAAAAGTCTTAATTTAAATCAAATTATCGGTGGTATTCTATGTAAAGTAGGTCAAAGGGAATTGTAACGCTGGTATTTTTCATAATGTTTTATTACAATAAGTGCACACACTAAATAGTATGGAATTACCCCTTAAATGTCAAAATATGCTGTATAATGGCACTTTTCAGCAACGTTAACATTTCTTTGTTATTTGATACTACCTCATGTGTACTCTAAATTGTAGTATCATTCTACACATTTACCAGAGCAGGTACATTGGTTGCTGTTGCACTTGCCAACTTGATATCCGGGACATTTAGTACAGTTAGAACTATGGTCACATTCGTGTCTGGCGGATGGTGATGATGCTAAAGTGAAAATAGAAAATTCATGTTGTTAATTCAATTAGCGTTTCATAAGTTAATCGCCACTAGGAAATATTTACCTTCACAGAGACATCGAGAGTGACCGTGTAGGTTAGCACATTGTGGATATAAACTGCTTCCACAACCATACCCATGACAATCATTGTTGTAAATGCAGGACATTTCGGCTATTGAAAACAAATTGTACAATTATCACTTTTCTTAAAACCAAAAAAGAGAAAACGTTTGGTATCTTTTCAATTGCATTTTATTTTTTTCTACTATTTTCCCCCCATTTCTATTCCAACCCTAAACTGTGCACAATATTTACACATTTAGACTTTCTGTAGATAGTAAGACCTACTGTAGTAAATACGCTAACAGTTGCAACAATCGACAATGTGCAAACATGATGAATCGAGATGTATTAAGGTATGGGCAATTCGTTTTAAATTAGCAGAATGTATTTTCCTATTGAATCTATCGAACACACGGCAGATTTGAGTCTGATACATTGATTAATTTTATGCTCGTTAATTTTAAAAACTATTGATCTATTTTTTTAATGCATAATTTTAATAGATTTTAGAGATGTTAATCGCATTTCCATTTTACGCACCAAAGTATTAACCTATGAAACTATATTTATATTAATTTGTACAATTAAAAAAAGTTTTCTCTATTTAATCTAGAGTTATTATTATCCCATTTTCAGTCTTATTGTCAGTATCATTCTACACATTTACCAGAGCATGTACATTGGTTGTTGTTGCACTTGCCAACTTGATATTGGGGGCATTTAGTACAGTCGGAACTTTGTTGACATTCGTGTCTGGCGGAAGGTGATGATGCTAAAGTGAAAATAGAAAATTCATGCTGTTGATTCAATAAGCCTTTAATAAGTTAATCACCACTAGGAAATACTTACCTTCACAGAGACATCGAGAGTGATCAGGTAGGTTAGCACATTGTGGATATAGTCTGCTTCCACACCCATACCCATGACAATCATTGTTGTAAATGCAGGACATTCCAGCTTTAAAAGAATCATAATGTTAGTATTATTTTTTTCAGCGATGTAAGTAGGTGTGAAGTGTGTGTGTATCTTAAGTTGTTTTTGAAATTTAGTGCACCTTCTCTTAAGTTTTATTTAATAAGAATGAAAAACTTTCATGTCATTTGATGTAATAACTACAATGACCAACAAAGTAGAAATTTTAGGAATATTGAGTAGGAATGTAAAAGATTTCTCTTCTTACATGCAAAAATGTAGAGATGCTTTTTAATTGGGTTTGAAATTAAAAAAAAATATCTAGATTGCTCGTTTTCAAGAAACACATAGTACTCATGAGACTGCAATGTTATGGGAATCAGAGTGGGGCTAGAAATCCTTTTTAAGTAGTTATACAAGCAGCTGAGCTGGAGTTTCAATACTTTTCAAGAATAGAGTTGAATAATGAGATGTAGATGAAAAAAATTGTCATTTTCATAGTTGTACTACGCTCAGTAAGATATTCACTAATCCTTTTTCATATTTAAACATTAAGAAATAATTTTAAAAAATGAATATTCGCCATTTTGAATCGCTATTTTTGACTTTTAACTTATACTACAACTGCAGCATTATTCATTAATAGAGAATTTGGATTATTAAAAAGTAATAGCTCCTTTATCTGGGGTGGGTGCCCCGTGGGGATCCGGGTTAGAATAGGTCCTCGGTACCCCCTTGCTTGTCGTAAATGGCGACTAAATGGGGCGGTCCTTCGAATGAGACCGTATAAACCGAGGCCCCGTGTCACATCAGGTGTGGCACGATAAAGATCCCTCCCTGCTCAAAGGCAATAAGTGCCGAGCATAGGCCTAAATTTGCAGCGCTTCACCGGCAATGGTAACATCTCCATATCAGTGAAATATTCTGGAGTGGGACGTTAAACAGTATACAATCAATCAATCAATCTGGGATGGGTCAAAGTAGGAACAGTATTTATGTGGAAAGAAGAAATTTTGCACATCACAAATATCTAATATTCGATATTTTAAGGTATAAGACCGATAAAATACGATTCCCATCCCATTTACAAATGCAGACACCAAACAACAGGGGAGGCACTTTTTTCCAGACATTAATTTTTACTATTGAAAATGTTCATTGAAAGGCCCGTTGCTCTTCCCCCTTTTTTGAAAGAGTAAGGGTCAAATTAGGGTAATGTAGAATATTAGGGGAAAATATGTATTACTTTCAAAGAACAGTATAATGAGCTCATAAAAAATTTATAAATGTTAATTATCAAGACCCGCCATTCAAAATTCAAAAGTCTTAAGTTAAATCAAA
The DNA here is from genome assembly GCA_003671525.1 of Saccostrea glomerata. Classification (NCBI taxonomy): domain Eukaryota; kingdom Metazoa; phylum Mollusca; class Bivalvia; order Ostreida; family Ostreidae; genus Saccostrea; species Saccostrea glomerata. The sequence goes on from PRKT01000278.1 coordinate 198,293, forward strand.
TTATCTGTGGTATTTTTTGTAAAGTAGGTCAAATTGAATTGTAACGCTGGTATTTTTCATAATGTTTTATTACAATAAGTGCATATGCTAAATAGCATGGAATTACCCCTTAAATGTCGAAATATCCTGTATAATGGCACTTTTCAGTAACGTTAACATTTCTTTGCTATTTAATACTACCCCATGTGTACTCTAAATTGTAGTATCATTCTACACATTTACCAGAGCAGGTACATTGGGTGTTGTTGCACTTGCCAACTTGATATCCGGGACATTTAGTACAGTTGGAACTATGGTCACATTCGTGTCTGGCGGATGGTGATGATGCTAAAGTGAAAATAGAAAATTCATGTTGTTAATTCAATAAGCGTTTCATAAGTTAATCGCCACTAGGAAATATTTACCTTCGCAGAGACATCGAGAGTGACCGTGTAAGTTAGCACATTGTGGATATAAACTGCTTCCACAACCATACCCATGACAATCCTTGTTGTAAATGCAGGACATTTCGGCTATTGAAAACAAATTGTACTATTATCACTTTTCTTAAAACCGGAAATCAGAAAAATGTTTGGTTTCTTTTCAATTGCATTTTATTTTTTTCTACTATTTTTCTCCCTATTTCTATTCAACCAACCCCCAAACCGTACACAATAGTTACACTTTTAGACCTTCTGTAGATGGAAAGACCTATTGTAGTAAATACGTTAACAGTTGCAACTATCGACAATGTGCAAACATGATGAATCGAGGTTTTAAAGTATGGACAATTCGTTTCAAATTAGCAGAATGTATTTTCCTATTGAATCTATCGAACACACGGCAGATTTGAGTCTGATCCATTGATTAATTAAATGCTCGTTAATTTAAAAAATATTGATGTGTTTTTTTAATAAATAATTTAAATAGATTTTAGAGATATAATCGCATTTCCGTTTTACGCTCCAAAGTATTAACTGATGAAACTATATTTATATTAATCTGTATAATTAAAAAAATGGTTTCTCTGTTTACTCTCTATTTAAGATTACCCCATGTTCACTCAAATTGTCATTCTACACATTTACCAGAGCATGTACATTGGTTGTTGTTGCACTTGCCAACTTGATATTGGGGGCATTTAGTACAGTCGGAACTTTGTTGACATTCGTGTCTGGCGGATGGTGATGATGCTAAAGTAAAAATAGAAAATTAATGTTGTTAATTCAATAAGTGTTTCATAAGTTAATCGCCACTAGGAAATACTTACCTTCACAGTGACATAGAAAGTGACCGTTTAGGTTAGCACATTGTGGATATAGTCTGCTTCCACATCCATACCCATGACAATCATTGTTGTAAATGCAGGACATTCCAGCTTTAAAAGAATCATAATGTTAGTATTATTTTTTTCAGCGATGTAAGTAGGTGTGAAGTGTGTGTGTATCTTCGGTTGTTTTTGAAAGTTAGTGCACCTTCTCTTAAGTTTTATTTAATAAGAATGAAAAACTTTCATGTCATTTGATGTAATAACTACAATGACCAACAAAGTAGAAATTTTAGGAATATTGAGTAGGAATGTAAAAGATTTCTCTTCTTACATGCAAAAATGTAGAGATGCTTTTTAATTGGGTTTGAAATTAAAAAAAAATATCTAGATTGCTCGTTTTCAAGAAACACATAGTACTCATGAGACTGCAATGTTATGGGAATCAGAGTGGGGCTACAAATCTTTTTTTAGTAGTTATACAAGCAGCTGAGCTGGAGTTTCAATACTTTTCAAAAATAGAGTTGATTAATGAGACGTAGATGAAAAAATTGTCATTTTCATAGTTGTGCTACGCTCAGTAAGATATTCACAAATCCTTTAACCTATTTAAACATTAAGAAATAGTTTTAAAAAATGAATATTCGCCATTTTGATAACTTATATTACAGCTGCAGCATCATTCATTGTTGGAGAATTTGGATTATTGAAAAGTAATAGCTCCTTTATCTGGGGTGGCTCAAATAGGAACAGTTTTCATATTGAAGGAAGAAATTTTGCACATCACAAATATATAATATTCGATATTTCACTGAATAAAAAGATCACTTTTATAAAATAGATAAATAATTATATATTCAATCTTATGTTGAGACCCTTCCTCCTTTCTCTGTCCATAACACTCTTGAAATCAGAAACTTTTAACATGTCTGTAATTACTATTTTATTGAAAATAAGGGGGGAATTCGATTAAAATTTAAACTTGAAAAATAAACACATCTTGTTTAATTTATATTCTTTGTTTATTGCCTGTTTAGTAAACTTAAAAATCTAATCTTTTAATGTTAGCAATAATTCATTGTAGATATTCACGAAGCAGAATTTATAACAGAGATAAATTTTAATATATCTTCACTAAAATCAAACCAAAATGTGTTCTCCATCCAGCAGATTTCAGCAAATCAGATAACAAGTTAAAAATTCATTCAAAAATTCATTCATACATGAAATGAAAAAATATTAAAGTGCTCTGGAATTTGGCATTTAAACAATAATATACTTTATTTTAGAATCTATGTACACTATAATTTTTCATGGTTTTCTGAATTCTTTTCTCTTTCAGGGAAAGATAAGAACAGTGTATTCGAAAACAATAAATCTGCCTGTAAAAACTGACGTAAAGTCGTTAACATGATAAATATACTGTATCTAAAATTTGATTGAAATACATATTGTAATGTACAAAATATGAAGTTGATCAGAGAACATTGCTCCAACCACATTTTGCATTGTTTTCGCGTAGATTCTTAGAAACAACGAAACACAAAACGAGACCTTAAACAAGTTCATATTGATTATTGTTTCTAATATAAACATAGCATTAACTGTTATTTTTATGATTTATTACGAGAAAAAGGTTTGAATCTGTCTTTAAAATACATATTCATTCATGATCAGTGAAATAGTGTGCTGTATCTTTAGAACATCACTGTAAAAATTGCGTTTAGGATTTAAACACTTCCATGACGTGTTTAAATATAAACATGTATAGAAATATGTTTAACAAATAAACACTTGTGTATAAACATGTTTTATATCTACACATGTATAGAAATTAAACACGTTTTGCTGTAAAGGCCCTGTCACACCAAGCTGCGTTCACACGGAGTCATTACGGCGTTGTTAAATTTTTTAAATCGCAATGGAATCGCGGGAAAATTGCACAATTTTCTGCCAAATTTTCACAATATGAAGATGTCACGGCGACGGACGCGATTCTACGGCGATCTCACGGAGTTCCCACTGAGATCTCTCGGCGATTGACTGCGCTTACGCGGAGTTTTCACGGCGCGTTAGGAGTTTTCACCTCGTGTTCATGAGCACGGCGTTCTCACTGCGCTGGCTGTGTTAACAATACGTTCACAATGCGTTCTATACTCATTGATATATATTTTCAGAAGGAATGTAAAACATTTTTGTTTAAAGATACAAGTTACACCATGAAAAGACTTCTTATCATGCCAAAAAATATTCTTAGTAATTAAAAATATTCCATTTAAATAATTAAGTACTAAATTTTTATTAGTTTTATGATTAAACTTCTTTTTTCAATTCTATCGGTTCAGATGTGTTGTTAGATTTTCTTTGATTTTATTATGAATGTAAAAAAAATAAACACACTGAAAAGTTTTCTACAATATTTAAGTGAAACAACAGAACAAATTCTGGTGTATTTTCTCTTCCATTTTTTTCACTTAAATGCTCCTATGCAACAAATACGTTGGAATTATTGCTGATCAAAATATGATCTCATTGCTCTTGTTTTGTGAGCTGTCTGACAACGCCCTAACAACGCCGTGAAAGCGCATTGTGATCGCCAACGGACGCTGTAGAAACGCCATGGGAGCGCAATGATCGCAGTGACAACTCCGTGCAGTCGCTGTATAATCGCAGTCGAAAAAATCACAAGACGACAAATCTCATTAGAAGCGCCGTTAAAACGCGATAGAAACGCAATGACATCTCCAAGGACTCCGCGACATCTCCGTGAGGTCTCCGTGGAAGCGCAGTCTACTATCACTGCGTTCGTATCGCAATAATGTGCGTCTACACGGCGTTCGTACGGAGCTCCCACTACGTTGTTGGAGATCTCACCGCGCTGCTTCAGCGATCATACTACGTTTCTATTGCGTTCTTATCAGACCGCGATCACACGGCGCGTACTTTGTGCATGCCCAAAGTGATCGCCGTCCCCTGGCGTTCTAGGAGACCATTTGCAACCCTACGGCGTTCAGTGGAGATCTCGTCGCGTTGTCACGGCGCTGTAGGAGACTCTACTGCGATCACCACGGCGTTTTGCATTTTTTGAGGACGCCGTGCAGTCGCTGTGAGGACGCAGCCCTGGTGTGAGAGATGTTTAAAGTGCAGATTATCTTCCCGGAAATGGCATAAATACTCATATATTTGAACGTTAATTTGAGTAACTATCGAAACAAAGCAAATCACAAGAAGCGTATGTGACGTAACAAGGAGAGTAACTGACAACCCTACGGATAACCATGATGAAATATTGAAAATCATTTGAAAGGCATCTTTTTACTGCAATATATTAAAGGTATTTTTTCTTTTTCTAAAGATTTGCATTAATTAACCACGATGAGTAATGTAAACAGTGACTTTGGGACGTTTATAGACTTGTAGGAGAGGAGTTTATATTGAATTTCATTTACAAAATAACTATTTTAACATCTTTAACATCAGTATAGTTCATCATAACTTGAAAAATTGATGTCAATTAACTTCATTGGGCAGCATACGGCACTTTCACTTAAATCTGACTTTCATTCCTACAGGCTATGTGAGTAGTCCAGATCGAACTCAAAGCATGTATCAAGTACCTGGCGTCGTCTTCAAGTGCGAATTGTTGTTCCATATTCAACACTAAGAAACGTATTCTTATGAAGTTTTTCGGGTTACCCGTAATTCAACAATAGATACCTTTAGTTACAAGTTTCGACCGAACCTGTACATATGACGTCATCGAAATATGTGTTCTTTGCAGACATGACGCGTCTTTTTAAAGTGTATTTACCCGTTTTGACCTTGTAGGGGGTAATCAACACGTAAGTAGATAACTTGTGTGTTTATTTTAAGATATTTCAATTAATATTGGGTCATTTGAATCAAAACAAACATATTTCAAAAGTAGACCATGTAGTGGAATAGAACTATATTTGTTTCATTCAGTGAACTGGATATAAAAATTTATGTAGACGCTGAAAATATAGATCTAATACGTTGAATCCCTAGATCCCTTTTGATTGCATTTAACATGTACAATAGTATTTCTTTACAACGCATGATACTTATCATTTGAATTAGGTTAAAATATAATAAATAAGAGATAAGTTGAATCTTAGGACAAAATCAGATGACCGATTGTCATGTCACCCCATCCCCTTCTCCTGGGCCCCCGTCCCTCTTTTCTTTACTTCCTTTCTGAAAAATTCAAACAAGCCAAAGAAGGAGAAGGAAAAAAACTATATTTCGTTCGTGTGTGTGTGAGGGTGTGTGTGTGTGTGTGTTGGGGGAGGGGGTGGCACTAGTGAAGGACAGAATATTTATTTTTCTTGCCTGTCGAAGATAAATTATTTATTTTCAATATTTGCGAGGATAGATTCTCTCTAAAGTTTGCCAGCCCCCCATCAGCTGCATTATTTTTTGCACTGTACAAACAGGCACAAATGATGCACAGGTGCTTGTGGACAGTACCCCCCCCCCCACTCCCCCCGAATATACACCCGGGTTCAAGGAAACTTGTATTTGTCTTAATTTATCTACTATTACACATTTATAATGTATTCCATATTAGATTAAAGATAAAATAACGTAGAATTAACCTTTTATAAAAAAAAAATTACACCCACGGTTATCATAAATAGAACTCCTCAAGGGAAAGAGGGGA
>PRKT01000278.1:226734-244806 GCA_003671525.1 Saccostrea glomerata
GGGGGCAGACAGTCTTAATTTAAAAACTGATTTAGAATTAATTGAATAAACAATTACTTTTAAAATTAGCAATTATTTCATTCCAGGTTAATCAGTTATGTAAAAGAGTCAAAGATAGAGAAATAATTCTTAAAGAAGCCTACTCCAAATATAAATTTGAAAGCATTGAAAACATTGAGAGTATTGAGAATGCAACAAGTGAAGAGAAATTTTCACAATACATCAGATACCTATACCCTTGTGCTACTTTTTTTTCAGGAGGAAGAAAGATAGCAAAAAGTATACAGTAATAAAAGGCTTATATAATAAAGACCCTGATAATGGAAACACTGTTGAATTTGACCAATTAATTCAAATGTTACCAAGTACTGTTAGCATTACAAAGAGAAGGGAAGAAGAAATTGCTTTTATGTCATCCTTCGGCTATGAAATCAATGGACTTCATTTACAACTTTGTGTAAGTTACAAAAAAAATGGAATTTGGCCAGTGAGCATTGGAAATACACCTATTGATCTGAAGTTCATGAAAATAGACACAAATTATATTCAAAGTAAGGAAGGAATTGAAGTTATTTTGAATGTTTGCAATTTACTGAGAGTTTGTGAAGGTGTAACAATAAATAGTTCAGTTATTTGCACTCGATTTCACACTACTGAAATTTTTTCCAAACCTGGTGAGAAGGGAACTAGAAAATTGCGATCATTGTCATGCTAAAAAGTTGTTACCTTGACAGGGAAATTATCTACTTGTGCCTCATGTCAAAAAATGACATTTTTAGAAAAAGGACAATCACAAAGAATTTTACTTCAAGAAAAAAATTCTGCACAAAATGATATCGAGAAGCTTATGCCAGGTGCACCTAGAGAACTGATAATTTTTTTACAGTCCCAAGCTCAAAATATTCAAAGAGATTCTAGAGGAAGAAGATGGCCCAGAGAAGTCATTTCAGTCCGCTTAGATCTATATAACAGGTCACCTCTTGCATATGAAACTTTATACAAAAGTCATCTTATCATATTACCATCCTCATCTTTGTTGATACTTTATAAAAATACTGTCCGACAAAAACCTGGGTTTCACGGTGAAATTTTCCTGTGGATGAACTGTGAAGCGGAACGGTTAAATATTACCCCAGAAGGAAGATATGGCGGCATTCTTATTGACGAAATGGCTGTACAGGAGGATATCCAAGTAGAAAAAATGGCAATGTGATAGAAGCTGCAGGCTTTGTTGATAAAGGAGAAGAAAGCAATATCTGTGACACTCTACGAACAGGAAAAAAAGAACAGAAGCTTGGTAAGCATGCTCTACAATTACTGTCTGTTGGAATGACCGGGTTCAGATTTCCATTTGCACATTTCTGACAGTGTTCAAGGTTGTGATCTAAATAGTATATTCTGGGATGCAGTTGATCAACTTCAAAGGTATGGGTTTACATGTATTTTTACATCCATGGATGGAGCTAGCAGTAACCAATCATTTGTGAATATAAATATAAAAACAACTTAAACATGAGTGTTAGAAATCCCTGTAATTTTGAAGAAAATGTCATTTTTATGATGGATTACTCCCATGTTGCCAAAAAAATACGAAATAACATCATAAAAAGTGGTGTGAAGAAAGGGTCCACTAGAAATCTACGCCTTGCTAGTGGGGAAAGTATTCAATGGGACATGTTCGTTAACTGTTATGAATGGGATCAAAACAATGCTCTTCAAATAAACCGATATCTCACCCATATATCTGTCTACACAAAACAAAATGCGAAATCACTTAGCTGAAGATGTCTTAAATTTTGAAATGCTTCATTATTTGAAAGGTATCAGGCTTCCCTTAAAAATGGATCAACCTTTCATGGTGTTATCAAGTTGCTCAAGCAAACATCAAAAATGGTCCGCATATTTAGAGACACAAGACCAATTACAATGGTTAATGTTTCAAGAATTACAGAGCTCCAGGAAGTGCTTAGCTGGTTCCAAGAGTGGCGAAAAGCAATGCATACAAAAAATCTCATGTTGTATCAGTGTCATGATGATGTAGAGCATTGTATTCTTGGATTTATTCAGTTATGTTCAACAGCTCTCAAACGCAACAATGTACAGATCATTGTACATCCCTCTCTTATCAACTCTGATGCTGTTAAAAACACATTTTGCCAACAAAGAGCAACATACAATGGGGCAAACACAAACCCAACAGTTCTTCAATATCAGAAAAATTTGAATAATATCATTATTGGCCAATCAACAATATAAAAAAAACCAATGCTGCTCTAAATGACAAGGGTGCTCAGTCATTTTCGTATTCTAAGGCTGGTACACTAAAGAAGAAAAAGAGAAAAAGTACATATGAACTCCACCCAACAAAGTTCAAAGCTATTAGGTTATAACGGTAATCTGCACGAATAGCTAGGATTTCCATTTCATTTGGATAAAAGATTGTGTTTTCATGACATTAACTGACTTATAAATTAAAGTGATTCTTTGTATCATATGCTAAATGATATATATATACAATAAAAGTAAATGAACAAACCTAGATACATGACAACAACTTATGTCTTTCAAAGTCTCTTTGGAAGGAACTTTCATGAAATCAAATAGGATGTCAGGCTGAGGAATGCATGCTTCCTTATAGAGGTTGATGACCCTTAGTCCTGATGGGGACTTCACACGACCAATAGCGACCCCAAGCGGTCCCGCAGCAAACATCTGTCTGCAGTCCACATCCAATCTGTTTTTATATATATGTTAAAAAAAAGATTAATGAAGGAAACATTAATTATTTCAACAATACTTTATCCTAGCACTCTAGACATGCTGAGTTTTCATCAGCAAATTTAAAAATTTTCCTTTTTTAAATTTCATTAAAATTTCAACTCTATATTTTAAGCATATATATAGCAATGATTTATTGAAAAATAATAAATGTTATCTTTGGATCTTAGTAAGGGAATTCATGTTGAAACTGTTGCAGAAAAAAATACATAACCTGTATAAGCATATCTACACATTTTTTTTGCACTAGCTGCAGTGTGAATTGCAACACTAATTTAAAAAGAAGACATTTAATTTTTTAATTTATATCTGTACAAATTATCATCCTAAGTAGGATTAAGGTCAGATAGATATACAATATTAGTAATTTGTCCCAAGAATTTGTCACTGAAGTATTTTTGGTGTAGTCATTTTTAAATATATATTGAAAACAAATTAGAAATTAAAAAAAAATGGCAAAATAAGAATAAATATTGACAACATAAGGAATAAATCAAGAGAAAAAAAATACTTGAAGAACCCAACCTTAAGTAGATTTATAATAAATATTGTATCACTGGTATTGATTTGTACATCACTATATGTTTTATTGATGGCAGAGGAAATGCAATGTTCAAGAAATCTGTACATCTGCATAGTGGTGTTTACTAATTATTGATCAATAAACAACAATGGTTTTCTTTAGAACTACAGAGGGAAAATATTCAGTGGATGCAAATATTTAAAACATTTAGATGCTTCAATATCAATAAGATGAACATAAACAAGTCTGCTGTTCTGGAGAATGTTTAACTTCCTGTCTAATTATGTAAAATTATTGATTTCTGAATATTTGATCCAAACATAATCCCTCCAGGGCTAATAATTTTAAAAAGAAATGATTCCATAAACATTAGGTTTGTGCCTGTGGCTTATTTAAAAAAATTAATCATCATGATCATAGCTTTTTTTTCTTGAGGAAAAGATATGTATTGAAATCTTCTTATAAGCTCCTTGCATATTTAAACTTGGATCTCTTGTGGCGGCTACACCTTTAAGCACCCTGGAGTCATGATTTGAATACATTTGAAGCTCAACAACATAATGAACTTTACACTTTCCTATAATTGTTTCATCTTTTTTAACCAAGTAGTTTTTGAGAAGTACCGGGTAAACTTTTAATAAATGGTGAAATAAAATTTTCTTTATAATTATTTCTCCTTTTAAAAAAGTTGGCCCTTTATTGAGAAAAAAAGTATTATAATATTCTCTTTCATGCTAAGATACTCTAGCTGTGTCAAGTTTGTTTGAAACTGGGTCAAAGACTATGGAGAAGAAAATGAAAACTAGAGGTACTAGTACTGTGTGCAATGAGCTCACTAAATGATATCCCCCGCCTCCCATATGAATATAATCATGATAATGGGAGTGTCCATGTTTTGTTGTGGGACACCCAATATATGTTTCAGATCAAAAAGTAAATTAGAAGGTGCACAATGGCAATATGTAATAAAAATTCTGTGAAAGTTTCATTAAATTTCATTCAGTGGTATGAGAGGAGCAGCGGATAAGAGATGGGTACCCCAAAGCATAATAGGCGAACATACAGCTAGATTGACGGATGGGCATACTGATTTATACTAAATATTTCCATTTCTAATTTTGTTCTCTGTGATAACGCTTTGAAAGTTGTAGGAGTTTATTTCTTGATAATTCTGCCGGAATGTAAATTGGGCAGGTCGATAGATCAGGAGCTAAGGAGGCCTAATATGCATGCAAATATCGTGCGCATCTGTCTCTGTGTCTGACGCTAAGTAGGCCAAATATGCATGTAAGTCTTGTGCAGCTGCCTATGTGTTTGACGTCAATGGGCGAGGACTATTCAAATTGGCATGGAAGTCCTCATGTAATTTAAGTCTAGGTCTACATTTTTAAAGTCTAAATCTACAATTTTATTTCACAATGAAATGGAAATATAAGGAATCACTGTCTAGTTAGTATAGTATGCTAGGGATATCAACGATAGTGGGAAACATGGGATAATTTAATGCATAACGGGATTCGCCCGTTATGCAAATTATCCCATGTTTCCCACTATCGTTGATGCCCTGGCATACTATACTAACTAGACAGTGATTCCTTAAATATACCTTCCTGCTTTTCAAGCGGGGGGTTTGATAAGAAGTTAAAAACAGAAAGTTTTATCAGAAATTAGTGCACTTGAGCATTTACTTTATTATTATAGCATATAAACCTTTCAATGGTCATCCCTTGAGATTTGTGAACTGTTATAGCAAATGCATACTTGATTGGGATCTGTTTCCTCTCAGCTATGTTTCTCTTTAGAATAGGGCTGTAAACTGTTAATTAAAACAAAATTTAAAGAAAACAATTATTTTTTTTAAATAATTTTAAAAATTAGTCCTTCTTAACATTTTATATGGTAATATTATATTTTGTTGAATATTTGACCAAGATTACATAAACAAAGTTAAATTACCTGAAAATGTCTCCATTTCTAGTTTCATTGTTGTATTTATTGATGGAAAATGTACAGCTGGGCCACTACCACTAACAACTATGCCCTGAAGTCCATTTACTAGCTTATCAGTCAAATTACAAAGAAGCATAATGGGGCTACCAACTTTAATCCAAAGAGTACTAGGAGCAAGAATCCTTTGAAGGTACTTGGAATCCCCTTCGTCCTCAGCCTGATATTTGAAGAGGGTTCCTGGTGCAGATAAAACTCTGTTCCTGTTGTAGGAATCTGATAATTCATTGGTGGCAAACAACTTAAGAGATGAATCTACAGGTTTCTGAAGACTGTTTAGAAGGTTAAATGATTCTGGTGTTATGATGCCTTTTGACACGTCATTCACACATTTAATGAATTGTATGTCAGTCTGGCTTATCACCTCATTTAAAATAATTTTATGAACTATACATCTTGCAAAATTCTCACTCTGAAAACAGAATTTTCATTCATCCATGTACAGTTTATTCTTTACTGGAGGTAATTGAAAAAAATCCCCACAGAGTATAATTTGTACGCCACCGAATAAAAGATTGTTATTTTTAAGTGAACAAACTGCTTCAACTTGATCAAAGAGTTTTTCTGACAACATAGAAATTTCTTCTACAATAAGTACGTCTGTGTTATAAACTCATTCATAGACATCCTTTCTATGACTTCGTATCCAGGATTGAATGTTGGTTAAGTTATGTCTATATTTAATAAAAGAAAAAAAGATAAGTATATGCATGTAGAAATTTTTAGATTTACAGAACACATGCATGGGGATTGATACCAACTCATATCCCATTCCCACTCTATAGCTTTTTCATAATGGTTTTATTGTAATTTCTTTTTATTCAAAAGAGAATCAAATTCCCTTTATCAAAAGTAACTTGTTTTTTTTTAACTAAATCTGTGTAGCACAATAAACACTTGCCTTCCATCATCAATGCCAACCCAACTGTGTATTGTAGTAGCATTTGTCCAGTCAGGGAGGTTTGAGCAAGCAATGCCCGTCGTACAAGAACAACTGACATTCTTCCCTTTAGCTTTCAAAAGTCTATAGATTTGCCCCACCAAGTACGTCTTTCCGGTACCTGCTTGACCGCCAATTAATATATTGTGTCCATTTAAAACTATATCTAATGCAGTTTGTTGTGATTTTGATAGACCCTCCATGATGATGATGTGTTTCTCGTTGAAAAGACGTGAAAACTCTAGAGGGTGTCCAATAAATTCCGGGAAATTTTTAACCAATCGTTGCCCTCTTTAGAAATAGTCATTTGGGGTTCATCAAAATGGCAGTCGTAGCTGTGAAAGCAGACGCTTTCGAAGATTGTTGGACTGAAGGAATGTTTAGAAACTTAAATTTACGAATTGAGGTAAAAAAAAGTCTACTTGAAAATACTATTACTTAATGTACATACGACACAATTATTTGTTGCGGTTCAAACTTAGACTGTACACATGTGCATGGTCAGGGGCCCAAGCTAATGTCAAGTAAATAAATAGGTCAATTTTTCATTTCATCTCTGCATATCTCGTGAAATATTTGGAGTTTCAAATTAAAAATTGGTGGTAAGGTAGATTGTTTATTTGTGAATTTAAATTAAAAAAAAAAGAATTTTATATCTTTTGATTTAATATTTTTTATTCAGCAAAGTTTGGTACCCTCGTGTAGGAGTTTCATGCCTTTATTTTTTTTATATACATGTCGGTCAGATCAAAGCGATCTGAACGCCTGTGCTTAATGCAGTATAAAATTACATTAATGGCAAAAAAGTCATCTATATTGAAATGAAGCCAAAATTACAATACACAATAATTATTGTTTATTTTTAGTACTAGTATGCAGATAAAACACCAAAAAATATACGCATTGCACGTGAATTTTGACGATCACTAATGGCACAATCGGATACTGTATATTCATTAAAAAAAAGCATTATTTTAAAAAAGTATCGGATACACGGCAAATTAGGATTATGAATTATTAAATCTTACGTATATTTTGGACACAAAAAGGGGGAACTTGGGCCCCCTCTTAACCCGCCAGTGCTGTTAAAAGTTGATTCTAAACAGTAAACTATTTGAAATGTAAGTTAACTTCATTCTCTCCTTTATATCCCAAGTGGATCGATGGCCATGTCATTTAAAGGAATGAGAAGATTTATGAAAATCTTTCGAGAGGGTCGGAATTATTTGAAATAGCGCTTTTGTCTGCTGTAATGTCTTTAAATTTCTCTGTTTGTTAGTTTCGTGAATCCAGGGCTCCCAAACCTTGTCGCCATTCATGTAATCATATACTGCTGGGGCAATAAAAAAAAAGAAGAAGCTGTGAAATACATGTAAGGTCAAAAGGAAAGCTAAGGTTTTACCCAACTTCTTTCAATTTATTTCAGCAATAAAGAGACAGAACAACGTTTCGTTTGAAAAATACTACGGAAAAAAAACACTGTCAGACATTTATTTGTTCTGACATGTAACATGATCTATTAGATTGGAAAAAGTTTTGTCAGACCAGATACATGCAACTCATTTTTTAACGTTGATAAAGGGAAAAAATAATAGCATATAAATGCTATTAAAGTTTTTTTATACTCGATCTCACGATTTCAAATGATATTAATTTTGCATACTTAATTTCATGAATTTATAAGAATTTAGTTGGTCACGTGTACAACACTAGAACTGAACTTGAAAAATGTGCGTGGCATTAATTAAATTTCAACACGTCTGCATATAAATTTAAAGTGTATTGAAGTAGTACCTTATAAAATGTGTCATTTGATTTTATTATATAATTACATGTACAACAATTAAAATGAATGAATACATGCGTTTGCGGACACAATGGTACAATAATTCCAATGATCGATCTGTGAGAAAGATCTGGGTTACAACTGGGTTTTTTTTCTTGTAGTAGCTCGTTAAACTGTCTGATTTTTAATTACATTTGAATCAAATCAAAATCACAAACATTAACTGTCACTCGCGTGGTGCAGTTGTTAAAATCGTTTGCTCTAGAGATTCAAAGTAAGGTGTTGATCCTTACGTCGCAGGTTCAAATCCTGCATTTTGAGACAAACTCTTTTGATGAGAATATATAAATCGAAATCCCATTTCGCAGTAGGTGCTGGCGCACAATGATCCCTCACTGCTCAATGGTTCTGAGTGCCGTGTATAGATAAAATTTATTGACCTACATGTAGCTAGCTCCATCAGCATGTGGTAGTGTCTCAATATGAGTGAAAAATAATCGAACGTAAAACAAATAAAATGTAAAGTATTCAGACATAAAGGGTGTCCCAAAACATATGTTACACTTTTAATCATCTATAACATTATCAAACCCAAAAGCATTCACAAAGATAATTTTCAACATGTAGTGTATTAACATACTTTTTATCTGACAAACTTTTGAGAAATTCTTCTAAAGAGTACTAAAGGTACTTATGATGTCCTAATCACGTCATCATATTTTTTAGTATGGAACCTTCATATGAACAGCCGGTAGAAACTGTAAAACTTTAAAATGGGTCTAAATCTGCTACTTAAGTCATTTAAGAACCATGAAAAAACAACATCCTCTAATAATGAAAGTGCTTAACATAATATTAATTAACAGTTTTGTTTGAGTTTGAAGTTAAAGGAACCATAAATGACACATGAATTAATTTCTGGTATAAAAAGAGTGCCCGTACCAAAGGGAACATTAAAACCATTGATAAAGTTTTAACTCTTCTTAAAACTTTATTTTTAAAAAAATGCCTTAGACGGGTCCTGCATGAACAAGATAGCACTTATTGTAAATCTTCTTTTCATAAAATACTCAAATTTGATTTAAAATTTATTACATACAAGATAAGTGTAATAAAAAATTTGAAAGAGACAGAAATTATATTAGAAGTCGTTTAGAGTTTGCCCATTGGATTTTACATTAGACTCGACTCTGAAAATTTAATAGATACATGGTTTTCCAATGAAACCACTTTCATTTTAACAATGTTGTTAAAGAGAATTTTAAAACTCTGTTGTTTGTAGAAACCCAAATTTAATGTGGAAAAGCCTCTAAACTGTTAGAATGTTACATTTAAAGCTTGTTAAAAAAAACAACTTCCGAAATCGTGTACAAACAATGTTAATTCAAAGGGACGTCATTTGGAACATTTTGTGAATTGACAAATGTTATTCTAAAGAAAAAAATGGTGATGATTAATAAGGAAACTGTGACAAGTATACAGTTTTTTCAATGGGTGGCATTGTAGCTCTTCGGTCTGTCAAAATATTTTTTCGGAGAGCTAGAGTTCTGCAGCTAATTTAAATGCAGCCCCATAATCTCCGCTATTCAAATGCAATTGATTATTTTTAATGTTTCCTGTTATATCTCTAATAAATCATTTCTGGCTGACTTGAATCTGAAAGCATAAAAATGTTCTTCGACTTCCTGTGAGATCCTCAAATTACAATGTTCAACTCCCATGAGTATTTTCAGTACTTTTATTCTATTTGAAGACACTAAAAATCATTGATCTTTAAAGCCTGAAATTATATAAAAAAGCTTTTACAATAATTCTCATTTACTTGTATGATAAAGACACACACTTTGTTTGTTTAAAACACACAAGACATATTTTATCTGAAGCTAGTACTATGGTAGACATTAGAATTTATGTATGTTTTCGCATTTTTGCTGATTCAGCAATTTTCTTGATTTTGACAATATTCAAGGTCAATTAAAAAAAGTACCAAGCTAATCCAGATTTTGCATGACTTTCACATAAAAGTAGAGAACTTTCTCTTTCAGAGATTGACTTTGAAAGCGCGGGTTTTTTTTAAAATCCTGTTCGTTTCCAAGCAACAAAATTGGATGTTTTGATAACTAAAAGGTGAAATATGGTAAAGGGTTGGGTTAAAATATTATTATCTTTTTGTGGCAGATACAATTTTTTTATGTGAAGGCCCTGAAAATCACTGATCTTTAAAGCCTTATTCTATGTATTTGGTTAGTTTATCTAGCAGAGAAGAAGATTTTCAAAGAAATAATGCATTTTTTCTGTATAATCTATAAATAGCCCCACCCTAACTCCAGAACCCCTGACCCTGGGGCCATGGATTTTAACATTTTTGTAGAGGACTCAATGCTGATTACAATCATGCCAACAGTTTGAATGCTTGGTGTCAAGGAGTAAAGAAGATTTTTAAAGATTGCATTAATTTTAGTGGTTTTGCCCCACCCCTCAGCCCCCCAGGGGGACAGGGGCCATCATTTTCAAATTTTTGTTCCCTTCACCCATAGAATAGATTTTATATGCCAAAAATGGTTAAAATTGGCTCAGTGGTTCTAAATAATAAGCTGAAAATGTTCAAAAGTTTACGACCGATAAACGACGAACGACGGACGACGACGGACAGAAACAGATAGCAAAAGTCACCTGAGTGATTCTGGTGACCTAAAAAGCTCAAATGCATGAGTGGTCCCTTTGATCCCTATATGATGGCCGCATTTTTTAAAAGATTTTCTCAATACTATATAATGTATCCCTTTGTTAAACTTTGACTACTTATCATGGCCCCACCCTACCCATGGGGGTTATGATTTTAACAAACTTTAATCTACACTACCAGAGGATGTTTCCACGTGAGTTCAATTTTCCTAGCCCAGTGATTCTTGAGAAGAAGAATTTTAAAGATTTTTCCTATGTATTCCTGTGCTAAACTATGACCCCACATAATGGCCCCATTTTACCCCTGGGGGTTATGATTTGAACAAACTTGAATCTACCTTACCAGAGGATGCTTCCACATCAGTTTCATCTTTCCTAACCCAGTGATTCTTAAGAAGAAAATTTTTAAAAGATACCATACATTTTTCACTGGTTTATAATTATCTCCCCTTAGAAGAGGGCATGGCCCTTTATTTGAACAAACTTGAATCCCCTTTACGTAAGGATATGTTGTGGCAAGAATTGTTTAAATTTACCAGGCGGTTCTTGAAAATAAGATGAAAATGTAACAAGAGGCCCATGGGCCACAACGTTCACCTGAGCACTGTGACTAGGAAAAAGTAGTAATTGGTTTATTATTGATAAGTTTAAATCCAAAATAGTCCCTGAGAATGCTATCATATAAATTTGATGAATTATGGCTTTCTTAAAGAATTTTCCTATATATTTTTATGTAAAACTATGGTCGGCCATTTTGGCCCCACCCTACCCCAGGGGGTCGTGATTTGAACAAACTTGAATCTACACTACCTGAAGATGCTTCCATATAATTTTGAGGAATTATGGCTTTGTTATTCTTGAGAATATTTTAAAAGAATTTTCCTATATATTTCTATGTAAAACTTTTGTCGGCCATTGTGGCCCCGCCCAACCCCCGGGGGTCATGATTTGAACAAACTTGAATCTACACTACCTGAGGATGCTTCCATATAAATATGATGAATTATGGCTTTGTAATTCTTGAGGAGAAGATTTTTAAAGAATTTTCCTATATAATTCTATGTAAAACTTTGGTCGGCCATTTTGGCCCCGCCCTACCCCGGGGGGTCATGATTTGAACAAACTTGAATCTACACTACCTGAACATGATTCCATATAAATATGATGAATTATGGCTTTGTCTTTCTTGGGAAGAAGATTTTTAAAGAATTTTCCTATTTATTTCTATATAGAACTTTGGTCGGCCATTTCGGCCCCGCCCTACTAGTTAGTATAGTATGCTAGGGATATCAACGATAGTGGGAAACATGGGATAATTTAATGCATAACGGGATTCGCCCGTTATGCAAATTATCCCATGTTTCCCACTATCGTTGATGCCCTGGCATACTATACTAACTAGACAGTGATTCCTTAAATATACCTTCCTGCTTTTCAAGCGGGGGGTTTGATAAGAAGTTAACAACAGAAAGTTTTATCAGAAATTAGTGCACTTGAGCATTTACTTTATTCTTATAGCATATAAACCTTTCAATGGTCATCCCTTGAGATTTGTGAACTGTTATAGCAAATGCATACTTGATTGGGATCTGTTTCCTCTCAGCTATGTTTCTCTTTAGAATAGGGCTGTAAACTGTTAATTAAAACAAAATTTAAAGAAAACAATTGTTTTTTTTAAATAATTTTAAAAATTAGTCCTTCTTAACATTTTATATGGTGATATTATATTTTGTTGAATATTTGACCAAGATTACATAAACAAAGTTAAATTACCTGAAAATGTCTCCATTTCTAGTTTCATTGTTGTATTTATTGATGGAAAATGTACAGCTGGGCCACTACCACTAACAACTATGCCCTGAAGTCCATTTACTAGCTTATCAGTCAAATTACAAAGAAGCATAATGGGGCTACCAACTTTAATCCAAAGAGTACTAGGAGCAAGAATCCTTTGAAGGTACTTGGAATCCCCTTCGTCCTCAGCCTGATATTTGAAGAGGGTTCCTGGTGCAGATAAAACTCTGTTCCTGTTGTAGGAATCTGATAATTCATTGGTGGCAAACAACTTAAGAGATGAATCTACAGGTTTCTGAAGACTGTTTAGAAGGTTAAATGATTCTGGTGTTATGATGCCTTTTGACACGTCATTCACACATTTAATGAATTGTATGTCAGTCTGGCTTATCACCTCATTTAAAATAATTTTATGAACTATACATCTTGCAAAATTCTCACTCTGAAAACAGAATTTTCATTCATCCATGTACAGTTTATTCTTTACTGGAGGTAATTGAAAAAAATCCCCACAGAGTATAATTTGTACGCCACCGAATAAAAGATTGTTATTTTTAAGTGAACAAACTGCTTCAACTTGATCAAAGAGTTTTTCTGACAACATAGAAATTTCTTCTACAATAAGTACGTCTGTGTTATAAACTCATTCATAGACATCCTTTCTATGACTTCGTATCCAGGATTGAATGTTGGTTAAGTTATGTCTATATTTAATAAAAGAAAAAAAGATAAGTATATGCATGTAGAAATTTTTAGATTTACAGAACACATGCATGGGGATTGATACCAACTCATATCCCATTCCCACTCTATAGCTTTTTCATAATGGTTTTATTGTAATTTCTTTTTATTCAAAAGAGAATCAAATTCCCTTTATCAAAAGTAACTTGTTTTTTTTTAACTAAATCTGTGTAGCACAATAAACACTTGCCTTCCATCATCAATGCCAACCCAACTGTGTATTGTAGTAGCATTTGTCCAGTCAGGGAGGTTTGAGCAAGCAATGCCCGTCGTACAAGAACAACTGACATTCTTCCCTTTAGCTTTCAAAAGTCTATAGATTTGCCCCACCAAGTACGTCTTTCCGGTACCTGCTTGACCGCCAATTAATATATTGTGTCCATTTAAAACTATATCTAATGCAGTTTGTTGTGATTTTGATAGACCCTCCATGATGATGATGTGTTTCTCGTTGAAAAGACGTGAAAACTCTAGAGGGTGTCCAATAAATTCCGGGAAATTTTTAACCAATCGTTGCCCTCTTTAGAAATAGTCATTTGGGGTTCATCAAAATGGCAGTCGTAGCTGTGAAAGCAGACGCTTTCGAAGATTGTTGGACTGAAGGAATGTTTAGAAACTTAAATTTACGAATTGAGGTAAAAAAAAGTCTACTTGAAAATACTATTACTTAATGTACATACGACACAATTATTTGTTGCGGTTCAAACTTAGACTGTACACATGTGCATGGTCAGGGGCCCAAGCTAATGTCAAGTAAAAAAATAGGTCAATTTTTCATTTCATCTCTGCATATCTCGTGAAATATTTGGAGTTTCAAATTAAAAATTGGTGGTAAGGTAGATTGTTTATTTGTGAATTTAAATTAAAAAAAAAAGAATTTTATATCTTTTGATTTAATATTTTTTATTCAGCAAAGTTTGGTACCCTCGTGTAGGAGTTTCATGCCTTTATTTTTTTTATATACATGTCGGTCAGATCAAAGCGATCTGAACGCCTGTGCTTTATGCAGTATAAAATTACATTAATGGCAAAAAAGTCATCTATATTGAAATGAAGCCAAAATTACAATACACAATAATTATTGTTTATTTTTAGTACTAGTACGCAGATAAAACACCAAAAGATATACGCATTGCACGTGAATTTTGACGATCACTAATGGCACAATCGGATACTGTATATTCATTAAAAAAAAGCATTATTTTAAAAAAGTATCGGATACACGGCAAATTAGGATTATGAATTATTAAATCTTACGTATATTTTGGACACAAAAAGGGGGAACTTGGGCCCCCTCTTAACCCGCCAGTGCTGTTAAAAGTTGATTCTAAACAGTAAACTATTTGAAATGTAAGTTAACTTCATTCTCTCCTTTATATCCCAAGTGGATCGATGGCCATGTCATTTAAAGGAATGAGAAGATTTATGAAAATCTTTCGAGAGGGTCGGAATTATTTGAAATAGCGCTTTTGTCTGCTGTAATGTCTTTAAATTCCTCTGTTTGTTAGTTTCGTGAATCCAGGGCTCCCAAACCTTGTCGCCATTCATGTAATCATATACTGCTGGGGCAATAAAAAAAAAAGAAGAAGCTGTGAAATACATGTAAGGTCAAAAGGAAAGCTAAGGTTTTACCCAACTTCTTTCAATTTATTTCAGCAATAAAGAGACAGAACAACGTTTCGTTTGAAAAATACTACGGAAAAAAAAACACTGTCAGACATTTATTTGTTCTGACATGTAACATGATCTATTAGATTGGAAAAAGTTTTGTCAGACCAGATACATGCAACTCATTTTTTAACGTTGATAAAGGGAAAAAATAATAGCATATAAATGCTATTAAAGTTTTTTGATACTCGATCTCACGATTTCAAATGATATTAATTTTGCATACTTAATTTCATGAATTTATAAGAATTTAGTTGGTCACGTGTACAACACTAGAACTGAACTTGAAAAATGTGCGTGGCATTAATTAAATTTCAACACGTCTGCATATAAATTTAAAGTGTATTGAAGTAGTACCTAATAAAATGTGTCATTTGATTTTATTATATAATTACATGTACAACAATTAAAATGAATGAATACATGCGTTTGCGGACACAATGGTACAATAATTCCAATGATCGATCTGTGAGAAAGATCTGGGTTACAACTGGGTTTTTTTTTCTTGTAGTAGCTCGTTAAACTGTCTGATTTTTAATTACATTTGAATCAAATCAAAATCACAAACATTAACTGTCACTCGCTTGGTGCAGTTGTTAAAGTCGTTTGCTCTAGAGATTCAAAGTAAGGTGTTGATCCTTACGTCGCAGGTTCAAATCCTGCGGGATGCATTTTGAGACAAACTCTTTTGATGAGAATATATAAATCGAAATCCCATTTCGCAGTAGGTGCTGGCGCACAATGATCCCTCACTGCTCAATGGTTCTGAGTGCCGTGTATAGATAAAATTTATAGACCTACATGTAGCTAGCTCCATCAGCATGTGGTAGTGTCTCAATATGAGTGAAAAATAATCGAACGTAAAACAAATAAAATGTAAAGTATTCAGACATAAAGGGTGTCCCAAAACATATGTTACACTTTTAATCATCTATAACATTATCAAACCCAAAAGCATTCACAAAGATAATTTTCAACATGTAGTGTATTAACATACTTTTTATCTGACAAACTTTTGAGAAATTCTTCTAAAGAGTACTAAAGGTACTTATGATATGTCCTAATCACGTCATCATATTTTTAGTATGGAACCTTCATATGAACAGCCGGTAGAAACTGTAAAACTTTAAAATGGGTCTAAATCTGCTACTTAAGTCATTTAAGAACCATGAAAAAACAACATCCTCTAATAATGAAAGTGCTTAACATAATATAAATTAACAGTTTTGTTTGAGTTTGAAGTTAAAGGAACCATAAATGACACATGAATTAATTTCTGGTATAAAAAGAGTGCCCGTACCAAAGGGAACATTAAAACCATAGATAAAGTTTTAACTCTTCTTAAAACTTTATTTTTAAAAAAAATGCCTTAGACGGGTCCTGCATGAACAAGATAGCACTTATTATAAATCTTCTTTTCATAAAATACTCAAATTTGATTTAAAATTTATTACATACAAGATAAGTGTAATAAAAAATTTGAAAGAGACAGAAATTATATTAGAAGTCGTTTAGAGTTTGCCCATTGGATTTTACATTAGACTCGACTCTGAAAATTTAATAGATACATGGTTTTCCAATGAAACCACTTTCATTTTAACAATGTTGTTAAAGAGAATTTTAAAACTCTGTTGTTTGTAGAAACCCAAATTTAATGTGGAAAAGCCTCTAAACTGTTAGAATGTTACATTTAAAGCTTGTTAAAAAAAAAACTTTCGAAATCGTGTACAAACAATGTTAATTCAAAGGGACGTCATTTGGAACATTTTGTGAATTGACAAATGTTATTCTAAAGAAAAAAATGGTGATGATTAATAAGGAAACTGTGACAAGTATACAGTTTTTTCAATGGGTGGCATTGTAGCTCTTCGGTCTGTCAAAATATTTTTTCGGAGAGCTACAGTTCTGCAGCTTATTTAAAAGCAGCCCCATAATCTCCGCTATTCAAATGCAATTGATTATTTTTAATGTTTCCTGTTATATCTCTAATAAATCAGTTCTGGCTGACTTGAATCTGAAAGCATAAAAATGTTCTTCGACTTCCTGTGAGATCCTCAAATCACAATGTTCAACTCCCATCAGTATTTTCAGTACTTTTATTCTATTTGAAGACACTAAAAATCATTGATCTTTAAAGCCTGAAATTATATAAAAAAAACTTTTACAATAATTCTCATTTACTTGTATGATAAAGACACACACTTTGTTTGTTTAAAACACACAAGACATATTTTATCTGAAGCTAGTACTATGGTAGACATTAGAATTTATGTATGTTTTCGCATTTTTGCTGATTCAGCAATTTTCTTGATTTTGACAATATTCAAGGTCAATTAAAAAAAGTACCAAGCTAATCCAGATTTTGCATGACTTTCACATAAAAGTAGAGAACTTTCTCCATCAAAGTTTTACATAGGAATATATAAGAAATTTTTAAAAAAAATCTTTCTCTGAACCACTGGGCCAGGAAAGATGAAACTCATGTGGAATCATCATCAGGTAGATTAGATTCAAGTTTGTTCAAATCATGACCCCCGGGTGTAGGGTTGAGCCACAATGGCCGATTAAAGTTACCATAGGAATTTATAGGAAAAATCTTTTAAAAATCTTCTTCTCCAGAGCCACTGGGCCAGGAAAGATGAAACTCATGTGGAATCATCCTCAGGTATTGTAGATTTAAGTCTATTCAAATCATGACCCCTAGGGTTAGGTTGGAGCCAAAATGGCCGATCAAAGTATTACTAAAGTTACCATAGGAATTTATAGGAAAAATCTTTTAAAAATCTTCTTCTCCAGAGCCACTGGGCCAGGAAAGATGAAACTCATGTGGAATCATCCTCAGGTATTGTAGATTTAAGTCTATTCAAATCATGACCCCTAGGGTTAGGTTGGAGCCAAAATGGCCGATCAAAGTATTACATAGGAATATATAGGAAAAATCTTTTAAAATCTTCTTCTTTAGAACCACTCAGTTAGTGAACATTCAAATTTGTT
This sequence comes from Saccostrea glomerata, assembly GCA_003671525.1. Taxonomy (NCBI): domain Eukaryota; kingdom Metazoa; phylum Mollusca; class Bivalvia; order Ostreida; family Ostreidae; genus Saccostrea; species Saccostrea glomerata. The sequence continues at coordinate 244,651 of PRKT01000278.1, forward strand.
CAAATCATGACCCCCAGGGGTAGAGTGGGGCCAAAATGGCTGATCAAAATTTAACATAGGAATATATAGGGCAACCTTTTAAAATCTTCTTTTCAAGTATTTCAAAGCCATGAATAGTAATAATTATATGGAATCATCCTCAGGTAGTGTAGATTC